>CACRXK020016090.1:0-11318 GCA_902702795.2 Paramuricea clavata | reverse complement strand
AAGTATCTCATATAAACACAAGAGAAATTCATCCCGCTTACCGGACTGTGTCGCTAAGCTGGCCAGCCCGACTTCCATATAAACAGGCCCTTAATTGACATATGTTCCTCAACCAATTCAGAAGAATCCAAATTTTCCACAAATACAATCTCACTAACATTTCTCATTTTCGGTACACAGAACACAAGTTGGGGATAACTTTTCATCAGTCATTGCTTGAGTTTAAAAGCTCTATATTTAAATGCATCCACATTCTCAGTGTCCTTAGGAATAACAAATTTCTCCAGCAAATCTTGATTCTTTCATATACTTTATTTGCTTATTTGAGTTATTTCCGATGACCTCCATCTCAATTACTTTTTTACAGAATACATCATAAGACTTCTCGTACACTGATGCTCTTGTTGCTTCTTCGTCTCTCTGGTGAGAAATATTGTATAATTGCAGTAGCAAACTTTGTGATAGTGGATTTCCAGAGCTACACAGTCTTTCCCCTGGATTTATACGAGTATCCGTTGATCATTCTTTCTCTCGTTAGCTGTATGTAGAAGACCAGCATCAATTGTTTCTGCCAACATGAGTGGGGTTCTTCTTCTCTTCTTAGTTGCCTGGTGTGAAACAAAATAAATTATTAAACTAAATATCTACTAATAACAAGATTAGATGTTTGTAGCATAGAAACTACTTTACCTTAAGTAAACTTAATTGATCACAATTCAATATATTTTAAAACCAAACCTGAGACTGTTGTGCACATTGCGCTAGTATTATACCTATCAAAATGACCATACCTTGTCTAGTGAGAACCACGAGGCGCCTCTTCCACAAATAATACATATCTCTGGGAGTACATGCGCGTTTCTTTTAGGCAGGGCCTTTATATTTATAGCTGCTGCGACTGATTGACGTGTAATTTTTCGCCTTGGTTCTATTGCCTCCACTTCCACGTGTGATTCTTCGGTAGAACTTACAGTTTTACAGCTAGTTCCTTCTCCTTTTTCTTCCTTTCTCTGTTATCTACAGATCTTCTCTTCATCACAGAATCTCTTCCAGCATTTCATATGATGGTTCCATTCTATTAAAGTTAATGGTGTGACAGGGTTCTTCTCCATGTATGAATTGACAGATCCGTCATCGATGTTCTCGTACAATTTCTTAGCTATATCAGCTTGTTGACATTTAAGTTTGGCCCATTTTGACCTACACTCAAGAAATTTCTTAAGCCTTTGGCGTGCTCCGTAACGCCATCAAAATGCATAAAACATGAGGATATTCGAGTTTTATAAATATCTTCAGCCATGTTTATTTGCATAACTGAGCGTGTTTCCACTTCGAAGCATGTGCGTTGGTTAAGCGCGTGCGCAGTGCGAGTTTGGGTGAGTTGCGCATGCGTATTTGCTATCAAAACAATGGCGGTTCGAATATTTCGAAGCGCGAAAATATCAAACTTTGGAGGGTTTTTTCTCCCAAATGTGCACCTGTTTCGCTTGGGGAGCAACGGATTCTGATAAAGTAAGTTTTTATCTATTTATTCATGTGAAAATTACGTAGTTACACGAGGGGTGCAACGGAATCCGTTTTCTAAGCATCTTTTGGATGCTCATCCTACGGCCTATTAAGTACACTTAACGAGTCAGGCATATCATTTATGTATAATAAAAATAATAGAGGACCAAGGATGGACCCCTGTGGAACTCCGCATATTATCTTTTTGGGGCTCGATAGTTGTCCGTTTATAAGACATTGTTGAACTCAGTTATTCAGGCATGATTCGAACCATCTTAGTTGGTTTCCTGTTACTCCGAAAAAAGTACGCATTTTATCAATCAGAATTTCATGATTTATGGAGTCGAAAGCTTTTCTAACATCAAGAAAGACTATACAATTTATTTGACCACTATCCATGTTTTTAAGTAAATTATCACACATTTGTATCAACGCAGTCAGGATATATGAGTGTTAGGTCTAAACCCTGATTGGAATTTAGAAAGTAATGAGTTATTGGAAAGATAGCCATAAAGCTGTCGAAAAACCTCTCTCTCAAAAACTTTACTTACAATGGGGAGTAATGAAATTGGCCTATAATTTTCACATTTCCGTCGATCTTCAGATTTGTAAATTAGAATTAATTGGGTATGTATCATGTACAGTAATGTGCGTATTTGTATACCCAGCGAGTTAACGCTCTATAGAGCGTCAGCTCTTGTTTCCTAAAAAAATGCCCTGTTACTCGATGCTGATACGCCCTGTTACTCGATGCTGATAATCGATACCGATACTTTACTTTTTCCATTTCAATTTCTTCAATTTCATTTGAATTTTTACCTTCTAAAAAGAACAAAATTGCATATTACTCTTTAAAATACGGCCACTTTAATCACTTTATTAAAATTGCAAATTGTGAATAAAGATTAACATATACAATCATGCATAATTCATAATATTTCTTGTCTTTTATTTTAAACAAAATTACAAAATCTCAGGCCACGCGGTGAAAAGTTCGCAAACTTCAGTGGTATTGAATTCCCGATGCTTTTTGCAAGTATCGAAACTGGAAAATATCGATACTTCTTTTGTAAGTATTGATGATTTCGAAACTTTATCGTATCGCCCATCACTATAAGCCGCAGACGTTCATCTTTGTATATGTTGGACGCCGTAACTTCCATAGCGAAAGCGGAAAAATTTCGCTCAAATGTGTATAATTTATCACACAACAAAGCTGTGTCTTCAAAGTTACTAAGGTAAGGGATTTTGTGTTTCCTGACGTTGAGCTAACTTGCGAAGCAGACTCTATGATCTAAATTAATGCTGGGAATATATTAGCTATATTGTTGTGCTTCGTTCATTAATTTCACAACACTATAAGCTGAAGTGACCTGTTTCTATTTAGGAATTGAAGTTCGATCCTTTGCTCACTGGTTGAATATGATTTAAAATCGTTTTGGCGTTGATAAGTGTTTAATACAATTCAGTAGCTTTCGTAAATTAAAGCAAATCAGCTATGCGACCTACAGTACGTAACAAAATTTGTTTCTACAATAATTCGTATACCAGAGTATATCTATTAGGGTAGCGGCAGTAAACTTTGGTTTATTAGTACTAAAAGGATATAGATATTTATTTCTGGGTTCTATATATTATTCACATCTGGTTTCATTGGCCTTGGCTTGATACAAGTGAATCAGTTTGATGATTTAATATTTTTATCTCTTGTCATGCACAAACTTATTGAAACCGTCAAACTTCCAACGTTTGTCAAATGCTGTATCCTTATTAACTTTAGCGTGTAGTTGTAGCCGTTGGGATATTCCCATACTTAATATATACTTGAACGTAAAGGGCCACGTATCTCAAATTATCTGATTGCTTGGTCACAGATGTTATGTCGATATCAACATGCCTTGCACAGACTTTCTGAATGTATTTAATTATTCAAGGACAACTAACCACACACCATAGTAAAGCATTGTTAAAATATTAATCAATGACGTCCGTTTCATATATTTGCATTACCGACTTTCAAGTGGGAAAAATTAAAATATCTAAGCAAGGACTTACCCCCCTTAAAAACGAAAACCACCGTTGAAATCCTCATAAAATAAACTTTCGGTCAAGTGCCGTCATATAACATTACACAAACCAAAACAATCGTATATTTACTCGCCGCTTCCCCAAACATTCTATCGAGAAAAACTTGAATATCTTAAACTCTTCTGAACTCGCCCAAGTCAATAGCAGTAAAACATTACTTGTATTCACGCGATTTTATGTAGAAAGTTTTGTTTGAATACCACGAGTAGTATATCGGGTTTTTACACGCACGCGCGTGCCGAACGCTAGAATGAGGCAGTAAAGGTGGAGTAATACGGGCAACAAAATTGCTGTAACTTGCAACAAAATGTAATTTCTACGCATGTCAATTGAAAATGTTTACACATATACATTACAAATCACGAAGCAACATGTGTCAACATTTCTACTTAATTAACATGCGTTGAAATCAGATTTTGTTGCAAGTTGCAGCAACTTTGTTGCTCGTATTACTCCAGCTTAATTAAGGAGCGTCCGTAGCCCGATCCACGTGCAATTCACGCTACAGGGATAATTTGACTTTTGGAACCGATTTCCGACGTTTCCCGAATGCTAGGATATAACATCGCATTGTTTCGGACATTTTCCCTTTTATTTCCGATTAAAGCTCTTGCGTAAAATTTAGATATTTTGAAACACCGAAATAAACTAGATGGAAATTTGCAGATACAAGCTTGAAAATAACACTCTAAATAGTGTTTTCGAACAAGACTAAGAGAGCGTTCATAATTTATGTGAGGGAAGGGGAGGGCTATGACGATTCTATGGAGTGGGAGGGGGGTCAGCTATTTTACCAGTAATCTTTAGGGGGGCTGTAAAGAATAAGTTAAGAATCTGGATGGGGGTCATCAAGAAATGCTATATTATTCCACCCGTTTAGCATACACCTCAACGGGTATTACCCATATGTTCTCAATTGAGAATATTCGGTATTACCCGTGCCAGACTTTCGCCTGCGCTACCTGACGCTGTCACTTTCGCATATCATTATATATAAACCAATCACAATCGTCTTTCTATCACACGTTCTTCTCGAGCTTTGAGCTGCCATATTTGAAAACATTTCTAGCAGATTTTCTAGTCTATTTGCGATTCTGTGCAATGAAATGGAGATAGGAAAGAGAACTAGAATAAGCGACAACCAGAGAGATATTTTTGAAAGGTTTTACGGCCGTGGAATGGTCGGTGTTGGTCTAAATTATCGCGAAATGATCGAAAGCGCTGTAGCAGGAAACTGGCTTAACAACGACTCAAGTTATAAAGGTAAATATAGATATCATAGTGATGTTAATGTTGACTATTTACTATTAAAGACACTAGATGACATACAAAAATATACTAATATAAACTAGTATCAGGCCTTGCTTGGATGAAAACCAAGATACTTGATCAATAGTGCAGCTACTGTGCATTCAAGGCACTATTTTCTATGCACCTACTTAAGCGAGAGTCTACTTCGTATATTGTTATTACATGCCTAGTTGACAGTCTGAACTTACTGTAACATGCCTGTTTCCCCATTGATGAGTGAAATTGTCTGGCGTTAGAGAAGTAAAAAAAAGTAGGGGCACATTACGTCTGTCGTCTCAATGGGTTTAATGCACCTATCAATGTTAAACCCCAAAGGGGGGGGGCATAGGTGGGGCATTTGATTTTTGAGCAAATTTCCAATCAAATGCCCCACCGTCGGGCAATAAATATTGGTCAAATCCCCTACCATCTTGCAATAAATACTATGTTGATAACAGTCATTCGCTTCAAATTGCCCCAACTCGGGGCCAAAATGCTTATAATCAAAATCCCCAGGGTGGGGATGGAATTGATAATCAAATACCCCACATATACCCGAACCCCCCCCCCCCCTGGGGCTTAACATTGATAGGTGCATAATAACTAGAGACATTGTCAGATTTTTTGGTTAACCCCTTAAAGTGCAGAGCTTCCCCATTGGCATTAGACAAGCAAAAAAAGTAGGGTGCACTGGGACGCATTGCGGCTTAATGAGTTAATAGGCATGCACACACGATCAAGCGCCTTCCTAGGCTAGACCTGTAGGGGTGCACCAGAAACCATTTTTTTAAGTCCCGGCTGGAACTGGATCTGGCCGTAACTGGAAGAAAGTTCCAGCTGGAACTGAGTCATATGGTCATATGTTACCTGCTGCCAGACAGTCAGACACTTTCAGTCATGAAACAGAGAGCATGCAAATGTTAGAATAAAAAGATTGACTATTGTTAAACAACATAATGAAGTGTAAATATCCATGTGTTTGAGTCAAAATAGTATAAACAATCGAGCCATTTTATAGTCAATTGAAACCATTGTTTTACCTTAAATGAATTGAAAGCTCAAACCTAGCTTATATATCAAACATATCCGACTGGATATTCAGGCCGGATAGCAAAAACTCTACCTGGTTCAGTGGTTCACCCTAGGCTTACTAACATTGTCTTGGTGACCAATAAAATGCAAATATTCAGCCATGAAATATAACCATGTGGTGATTCATCATTGATATGGTAATCTAGGCATGTCTTATTATTGATCTTACACCCTCCGATGGTAATCTAGGCATGTCTGATCATAATTGATTTAGCAATCCCTATCACTGATCTACGTATGCCATGTCATTGATCTAACAACCCTCCAATGGTAATCTAGGCATGTCATATCATTGATCTAACACCCTCCAATGGTATTCTAGGCATGTCTTATTATTGATCTAACACCCTCTAATGCTAATCTAGGCATGTCTGATCATAATTGATTTAGTAACCCCAAACACTGATCTACGCATGTCATTTCATTGATCTAACACCCTCTACTGGTAATATAGGCATGTCTTATTATTGATCTAACACCCTCCAATGGTATTCTAGGCATGTCTTATTATTGATCTAACACCCTCTAATGCTAATCTAGGCATGTCTGATCATAATTGATTTAGCAACCCCAAACACTGATCTACGCATGTTATTTCATTGATCTAACACCCTCTACTGGTAATATAGGCATGTCTTATTATTTATCTAACACCCTCCATTGGTAATCTAGGCACGTCTGATCATAACAGATTTAGCAACCCCAAACACTGATGTACGCATTTCATTGATCTAACAACCCTCCAATGGTAATATAGGCATGTCATACCATTGATCTAACACCCTCCAATGGTAATCTGAGCATGTCTGATCGTAACTGATTCTGCAACCCCTAACACTGATGTACGCATGTCATTTCATTGATCTAACACCCTCTACTGGTTATATAGGCATGTTTTATTATTGATCTAACACCCTCTAATGGTAATCTACGCATGTCTGATCATAACTGATTTAGCAGCCCCAAACACTGATGTACGCATGTCGTATAATTGATCTAGCACCCTTTACCGGTAATATAGGCATGTCTTTTATTGATCTAACACCCTCTAATGGTAATCTAGGCATGTCTGATCATTGACTGATTTAGCAAACCCTATTAAACACTGATGTACGCATGTCATATCATTGATCTAACACCCTCCAATCATGATCAGATATGCCTAGATTACCATTTGAAGGTTAGATCAACGATATGACATACAATAACATTTTCGATAATACGTCATGAATACATTCTTGGTCTGGGAGTCTTGCTCTCGTCAATCAAGACGGAAGGCGATTGGCTCACGATTCATGAGAATGGAGCTCCCATACCAATAACGTACTCGTGATGTAATTATAGAAAATATTCATTAGTGGATGTTAGTGTATTAATGAAAACGTAGACCAGTGGTAGAGAGTATTTTAAGTAACGAAAGATTTTTGTCATTGAAATGAAATACCAAAATCAGCATAAATTAAAGAGTTTTGGATTAATAGATCATGGATTTGACATTCCTAAATCAATGTTAAAGAATGTTAGATCATATATTAAATGCCTAGACAAATGTCAAAGTTTGCTAGACCACTATTACTATTAGGTCCTTTCAAAGTTTGAACTTTAGAAAATAGATAATAAGCGACTACAATGAAACGTATATTGTACAATTTTTTTACAGTGTATAGGAAAATCTATTTACATTACTACTCCAAACTTAAGCTGCTTAACTAAGCATTCCAGGAGCTTTTTCAATGGCTTGCCAATTTCCTAGTGGAAGGTTGTAACTTGTCTGGCCTAAGGTTTCAGTCAGTGTGAAATACATGGGACCATGCATTGTACGAATATTTTTCCTCAGTAAGGTCACTTGTTTGGAATGCAGGACTTTGTAACCTTCAGTTAGTAGGACTAAGGTCCAACCAGTAATCTTTGTAAGTGCTCCTGTTTGCTGTATTTAAGTTGGCTTAGTGATAGCATAGAATAACCAAAACCTTTCTTCTGCTTCGGTATAAACGGGCAAAATTAAAGGTTTTCCTCCTGGCTGTGCTTCATGTTTTTGCCAACAGCCATGATTCGAGGTCATCTGATGAACTCTTGAACACTTGCTTCTCATCTTCACCGGTGAGCTTCCATGCTGCAGAAGCCAACTGGTTTTTCTCAATCAACATCAAATCTTTGCACTCATCTAAAGGACATTATAAAAATAAGATTCTAGGTGATTCATCAATATTGTTCTGGGAATGAGAATTTGCGGAAACTTCCCAGGGGTGAAGTTTATGATATCCTCATAATAAAAACAGACAAAAAAGTTGAGGTCACCAAGCTCATTCCGACGATTTGACAAATGCAACATGCCAAATCCCCCCCCCATATGGCACAATCTTGACCCTTTTATGAGTTATATGAACATTTATTGAATCTCAACCTTTATTGAATCTTATTAACAGGGATCTTATATATTTATATACAAGAAAACACTGTTTAGCAAAACAAAAAGCATTGACGTGCATTGTCATGGTGGCGACAAAAAAGCACGGTCAGAGACCTTCTTAAAGAAATAAAACATGCAACATGATGTGGTTTAGTGTTAGTTGCACAGGAGCCCTAGCCAGAGTTCTATCATTTTTGAAGATATATTTCCTGAAGCACACAATATCAATGCAGAGTGATTTTCTCTTTGCTCTTACTCTAACTTTATCACTTTGTTATTAGATATGTAGCATAAAAGAGCAGAATACAAAAGTGATGAATCACCACATGGTTATATTTCATGGCTGAATCTTTTACATTTTATTGCTTCACCAAGACAATGTTAGTAAGCCTAGGGTGAACCACTGAACCAGGTAGAGCTTTTTGCTCTCCGGCCAGAATATCCAGTCGAATATGTTTGATATATAAGCTAGGTTTAAGCTTTCAGTTCATTTAAGGTAATACAATGGTTTCAATTGACTATAAAATGGCTCGATTGTTTATACTATTTTGACTCAAACACATGGATATTTACACTTCATTATGTTGTTTAACAATAGACAATCTTTTTATTCTAACATTTGCATGCTCTCTGTTTCATGACTGAAAGTGTCTGACTGTCTGGCAGCAGACAAAGTAACATATGACCATATGACTCAGTTCCAGCCGGAACTAAAAAAATGGTTTCTGGTGCACCCCTACAGGTCTAGCCTAGGAAGGCGCTTGATCGTGTGTGCATGCCTATTAACTCATTTAGCCGCAATGCGTCCCAGTGCACCCTAATTTTTTGCTTGTCTAATGCCAATGGTGAAGCTCTGCACTTTAAGGGGTTAACCAAAAAATCTGACAATGTCTCTAGTTATTATGCACCTATCAATGTTATGCACCTATCAATGTCTCTAGTTATTATGCACCTAGAAATACATGCATGAAGAAACCCCTCGTCTGGCTTGCAAATTAAACCATTATATTTTCCGAACATCAAGGTTTCTTGAGAAGGAAGCAAGAACATATTTCTTAAGATCAGTAAAAAAAAACATATTATATTGATATATTCCGTGGTTTCTCAGTGAAAACGAAGCAACAACATACTAAGTTGATATATTGCGAGTCTCGATCTTGAGAACAAAGGAACGACATAGTGATATATAGCATATTATGCTTTTATATATTGATTGATTGATTGACTTTATTGACACTCCCCTAAAGGGGCTTTTCAGTGACAAAAATATATATACATATCAATTAATTACTATAATTATAAATCAGATCCTAAATTCATATAATAAGATCACGCAATTACTTTATACACAAACACGATATCAAATTCTTCATAAGATTAACAACAGCAGCACACAACATACATCAACATCATCAACAACGACAGCAAAAACAACAACAACAACAACAGCATCAAGGACAATAACAACGACAATGGCAACAGAAAAAACATGCCCTTAGGCTAACTATCTAGAAATTGCTGAAGCAGTTCCGTTTCAGTTCAATTTTAAAGCTTGGAATAGATTTTCAAAGTTTTAAGTCAGGGTTAATGCTGTTCCAGAGAGTGACAGTTCTGTAATGGACTGTTCTTTGTCCTGCAGTTGATCTGTATAACGGAACATCCAGCTGTTTAGTATTTCTTGTATCGCGACCACTCACTTCACCTCTCGTTTGAACTGGGACGATAAGTAGGCCTAGGCAGGTGCGCAATCGTTCATGCATTTGAAAGCTAATAGAACATCGCGACTGTACAGATGTGACTTCATGGGAAACCAGCGCAGTTCCTTCATTATCGGGGTGATGTGGTCAAATTTCCTTCTGTTGCTCACTACTCGTGCTGCGAAGTTCTGGACCCCTTGAAGTCGGGAAAGGTTGCTGCACGAAGTATTTGACCAAAGCGAGGAACAGTAGTACAGTTTGTTAAATACTAAGGCGTTGATGACAGTTATTAAAAGGTCTTTACGGAAGACATGCTTAGCGCGATTTATTTGACAGAGACTTGACTTGCAGGATGAAACAGTAGAAGGATATGATTGTCGAAGGAGAGGATTGGATCATATTATTGGGTGATTTCTTAAATGAACGAAGCAACAACTTATTATATTGATATATGCATATTTTAGTTCAAAACGAAGCAGCAAAATATCATCACTGCAGGAAAAAACGAATATTCTAATGTGAATACTTGTGAATATTAGTTAGAATACGGCTAGTATTCTGGCGTATTCACACGTATTCTAAGCGAATATCCCCTGAATATTAGTAGTATTCAGATGTGAATACCTCGGGATAAAACGCACCTGATATTCGGACATAGAATACCTTAGAATATCGTGTGAATATTTTTCGGGTACTAGTATTCCGACTTGCGCTATTAAATAGACATTATTTGTGTTTGTTGCGTATGAATCTCATTGAAATTATTGATATCGAGAAATTGAAACATTTTAAGATAACCAGCAATGATATCAGATCAACCACGGAACAGCGAATTGGACGGTCTCAACGTATACAAGAACGTGGCAACACCGCAAAACTTTAAATAATGTACATATGTAATTTTAACCTCAGTATTCTGAAGAAAGCTCGAAGTACCGAGTCGAAAGCTCAATAAAAAGTATATTTCAATCCGGAGAACTTTAATTATATATATATATATATATATATATATATATATATATATATATATATATATATATATATATATATATATATATATATATATATATATATGTATACATGTATATATGTATATACATATATGTATATACATATATGTATATATGTATATACATATATGTATATATGTATATATGTATATATGTATATATGTATATATGTATATATGTATATATGTATATATGTATATATGTATATAGGTATATAGGTATATA
>CACRXK020016089.1:0-11653 GCA_902702795.2 Paramuricea clavata | reverse complement strand
CCCTTCGACCATCATACACCATCTGACAACCATCTGACACATTTCGCCCATCATACACCATCTGTACCATCTTCACCATCTGACAACCCTCCGCTGTATAACCACCCTACACCATCATACACCATCTGAAAACCATGTGACACACTTCGACCATTATACACCATCATACACCATCTGACAACCATCTGACACACTTCAACCATCATACACCACCGTACACCATCTTCACCATCAGACATCAGATGCCTGTATTGCCATTACTCCAATTTTATCAATATTCTTATCCCACAATAGAAACTCGCCAATATGAACTCCAAGTGCTTTTGTTTCTTTGACCTTTTTTAATTGGTGTATCACCAACAAATACATTTGGATCAGCAAGTAAATTATTTATGTTGTACTGTGATCCTATTAGTAGATACTCTGTTTTGACTAGATTAAGAGATAATCTATTTGCAGAAAGCCATTTTTTAACGTTGGTATGGTCATGATTTATATATAGCCACCTCTACATTTTGAATTGACTTGCCAGATACAGTTAGAGTCGTATCGTCGGCAAACATTCTTGTCGACGAGTACTCCAAACTGTTAGGCAGATCATTAATGTAGATTAAGAATAAGAGAGGGCCAAGAATTGAACTTGAGGGATTCCACATGTAACCAACTTCGTGCCCGACAGAGCGCCATTAACGGAGCACATTTGGGTTCTATTCGTTAAATAGGATCCTAAAAGGTTTAATGATTGCTTCTGTAGGCCATAAAGATCAAGTTTCGTTTACAGGATGTCATGATTTATGGTGTCGAACGCCTTTTGTAGGTCCAGAAAAACAGCTATATTAAAAAATATAAAAAAAAAAAAAAAAAAAAAAATATTTGTTAATAGCTGTTTTGTTTGCGCTGGATATTTATTTCACGACCAACGAAGATCATGTAATGATCACTAATGGCAAACGGTATTACTTGTGATGTTATTAACTTAGTTGGAGTGGGAGTAAGACAAACGTCTATTAGGGAGGATGAGGTCGTGGTAACACGGCTGGGTTTGTTTATCGTTTGCGATAATTGATATAATTCCATGATTGAATTTAAATTCTTTGTGGCATGGTTCGAGGTGTCAAGTATGTTAGCATTTAAGTCACCAAGTATGTAAAATTCCTTATTTTCATCATCTATTGTTTTTACTAGTTGCTCAATTGTGGCAAAAGAGTCAACAGAAGCACTTGGAGGTCTGTAAATAGTACCGACAAAAATGGTGCAGTGGAAGGTTTGCGAATCTCAACACATATAGCTTCAAGATTATCTCTAGTCAGATCTTTTCGTTCTAAATAGTTAACGGAAGTTTTCACATATAAACAGACGCCTCCTCCTGTTCTAGAGCGATCGACTCTAATAAAATCGTGCGGATATTTTCTGGCCGGTGTGTGTCTGTTGTCAAAATTATTTGGTTGTGACTTCTTTTCAAATGTGGTCTTTTGAGTTAACGCGAAATCGTCCGTCAAACGGGCCGCTGCAATGAAACTGTCAGGTTTTTGTTCATTTATAATGGTGCGGACTTCGGTGTTAATACAACGTTTGAATTCCTAAATTAAAATCAGTTCTCGCAAATTTTTGTATTCTTTATTGATTTTCTCGGATAAGCACCATCGGTCAAACAACTGTTCTTTTACTTGAGCGAATTGAACGAATGTTTTATGGTTAGTTTTTTCGAAGTTTCGAAATTTTTGGCGGTATACCTCTGGAAGCAACTCGTAGCCATTAAGGATAAGTTTCTTTACCGTATCATAATTCGCTGATAATTCTATCGAAAGTTGCGAAAATATTTCACGAGCTTTACCAACTAAAACACATTGTAACAGCATCATTCAACTGTCTTTAGGCCACTCACAATTTGTGGGAATTGTTTCGAAATGTAAGAAATATTGGTCGACTTCCCGTTCCTGGAAAGGTGGAACCATTCGGACATGTTTGGTAACGTCAAATTTATGACTCGAACTTACTTTATGATTTTGCCCGTTTGCTTGAACTTGTAATTCTAATTTTCTTAATTCTAGTTCCTGTTCCCTTAATTAATTTAAATTCTCTTTCTTTGTCCTCTCTTTCCCACTCGCGCTTCTCTCGTTCTCTGTCGCACACAATTTTCTCATGCTCTCTCTGCCACTGTCTGTCTTTCTCGCTTATTTCACTATCTTCACTAATAGGTGTGTTACGAACAGATGACTATAGATGAAGTACTTATAGTTTCCCGCCATATATCACGGGCGGACACGTTGGGAAAAATAGATTTTATACTTTTATATTCTAACCGAGTTGGCGGTTAAAAATTCAATAAATTTGTCATAAAAATAGAGATTTTGAGTTAAACTAGGCAAGAACCAGCAAATCAGACTACGTTCTCAAGTTGGTGAGAACATTTGGACCTTCGACAGCCGGATTTAATCGGAAAATTTGGCAATTAAAACGAAACACAAGATCGTAAAAATCAAAAAATGGCGGATACTTCTGGGACTTTGAAAAGTATAGAACGACTGAAACGTGAGAAAAGAAATGCAAAGTCAAGGATAACAAGAGAAAGAAACAAATTATAAGAGCTCCTATTAACAACAAAATCAAGTAAGAACACAATTAGACGATATATTAGTAAAATCTAATCGGAATTTCTTATAATAGAAAAATTACTAACAAATTGAAAGAAATGTTTATATCCGAGAGTATACCAGAATCGGAAAGAGAGGTAGAAAAAATAGAAAGAGAAATTGATGAATAGGCAATCAGGTGGATGTCATTATAGAAGCTGCAGAAACGCATTTAAAAGAAAGATTGGAAGGGGGCGAATTTGAATCAATAGCTCCATCAGGCTCAACCCATTCCGAGTATGAAATACAACAATCAGAGATAGAGGCAGCAAACAAAAGAGTCTTAACATTACAAGCAGAGGAAAACCAAAAAGAGGAAGAGCTTAATAGGAAAGCTGCAGAGCTTGATCATGAATTTGCAAAACAAAAAACAGATGAGGCACGTAAGATTGTTTGTATTATTGATGCTAGGTCTCATAATACCACCCCAAAACAGCGCATGACTCGGATGAAACATATTCCCACAGTCAATTACCATAATGGGTACCAGGTCCTAGTAGCCTCCTGAATGAGATGGACCGTAATCAGTTAACACCAAAACAAACCCTGGACCCTAGTGCCCCTCCACCCGAGACACACCCTAGTCACCTCCAAACACAAACCCTAGACTCTTGTACCCCTCCACCTGAGACACACCCTGGTCACCTCCAACCACCACAAACCCCATACCCGAGTGCCACAGCATTTACTTCATCCCAGTCCCCGCAACGACCCATCTCAGATCCTGACCTAAGTGATCATGGTCTTTCATCTCAAGGTCATCCTGCCCAGTTTCCATGGCAAAAAACCTCCAAACCTGTTCTGAATAGATATAACCCTAATACATACCAGCTACATACCCAGTTACGACCACCTGTTCTTGACAGCATGATACATTTGAGACAACCACCACGTATACCTTATACCTGGCAACCATCACCAGCAGCACCAAGTTCAAAAAACCCCGACTTCACACAGGGTGTGCCCATTAAATTAAAAGGTGTGGACTTGCCAACATTTGATAGTGAAGACAAAGTAGAATACGAACAGTGGAAAGCTGCGTTCACATCTGCTGTTGACTATGCAGACATACCAGTTAACGAAAAAATGTTGAGGCTGCAAAACAGTTTGAAAGGAAAAGCAGTTAAATTGGTTAAAGATCTAGGATTTTCCTCTAATGCTTATGAGAGAGCTAAACAAAAATGAGAAAAGAAATATGGATGTCAGAGGAGACTTCAAATTAAGACATTGACCGCATTGAAGAATTGGAAAAAGGTAGAATCCAAAAATATAAGTGACTTGGAAGAATTTTTGACTGTGTTGGACAGGACTTTGGTAACTTTGAAGGACACCTGTGAGAAACAAGGAGATCTTTTCGGTCAGAGTTTGAATCTTATAAGTAAAGAAAAATTACCAGAAGAAGATATACAATGTTATAAGTCATGGCTGATAGAGCACTCGAAAGAGGATACTTTTGAGGCACTTGTTGAGTGGGTAGAGCTAAGAGATCAGATAATGGAAAAAGCTAAAGAGGAAACAAAATGCTTGGGAACTAGTAAAGAGAGAAATGGTGGCCAAAGGATAAACCGCGGAAGAAGAGAAAGAGGTTTCAACACAATGTCTAAAGGCAATCTCAAGTGCGTTGTACAGACATGCAAGAACAACCATCCTCCCTGGACCTGTGATGCCTTTAAAGCATTATCAGTATCAAATCGAAAAGCAATGATAGAGAAATCGAGACGGTGTTACCGATGCTTGGGTGTTGGACACAAAGCAATTGAATGTACTCGAGCAAGACGGCGTGGCGTCGACAGCTATTATAGTACCCAGCACAATAGATTACTTCATACCCCACGTAGACTAGACCAGAACTGTCAAACTGGTTCTCATTTGGTTACCCCACACCAGGCGATGAAAGACTCCAGCCAGCAAACCAAGAGCAGATTACCAGATGATAAGGACAGTGCACAACAATCAGGAGCAGGTGAAAATACGGTTGATACTAGATATTATGTCACTCACCGCACTGACCACATATCGCTAATGGTGTTACCAGCTGTTATCAAGAATGATAAGAAAGAACTGAAGGTTAACGTGATGTTAGACCCTTGTTCCACCGGTTCATATGTGACTGAAGCTGCTGCTGAAGAATTGCAATTGAACGGAGAAACGCATGAGCTGACAATCTCGGGTACTGGTGGATCCCAACTTAAAAACAGTCTAAACAAGTAAACTTGGTTGTCACAAGCTTAAACAGAAACTTTTCAGAGAACTTATCTGCTAATGTCCTGGACAATGTAACTGGAGACACACCCGCCTTCAATTGGGCAGACTTGAAAGCAAAGTGGCCCCATTTGGCTTCCATTTCCTTTGAGCAAACTTCAAGACGAAAGCAGATAGATGTGTTGATAAGTAGCGATCACCCATTGTTTCATCATGTTTTGAAGGAAGTGCACGATAGTAAAACTACAGACACAATAGCAAGACTTACCAATTTAGGTTGGCTTTGCTTTGGACCTACCATCTTTGAGGAACATCGGCGTAAATCGCGTTCATATTTTACGCGTACTTACCGTTCTAGCCAGGTTGAGCAGCCAACCGTTCAGCAACAAGACCACCTGCTCCGACAATTTTGGGAGCTTGAAGCCCTGGGAAACAAGGACACTGACGACAGAACCGTTGACGAGAAAGAAGCAGTAGTCAAGGTAACAGAGAGTACAATTTATGACAAGGGAAGATATTCTGTGGGAATCCCTTGGAAGAAAGAAGAACCAAACTTGAACAATAACTATGATATGGCGTTAATAAGACTTAAGTGTCAGGAGAAATCGCTCAATAGAAAAGGCTCCGAAGCAACGCACACATATAACAAAACAACTGAAGATTACGAGAAGAAGGGTCATGTGAAGAAGATAGAAAAGACCAATGAAATAAACCAATGGTTTTTGCCGCATTTTGCTGTAATCAAGGAAGAAAGAAAAAACTACAAAGACACGAATCGTAATTGATGCTGCAGCAAAAGATCGTAGCAAAAGTTTAAATGACGCAATTCGAGCCGGTCCTAAGCTTCAAAAGGACTTATTGAACGTTCTGATACGATTCACACGCTCCCCAATCGCCTTATTAGGAGGAGATATTTCAGAGATGTTCTTACAAGTAGGCTTGTTGAAAGATGATTGCGCTTATCATCGATTTCTTTGGTGTAATTTAGACGCATCCCGAGAACCTGATGTTTACAACGGCTAGTGTTTGGCAAGACAGCGTCACCATTTTGTGCACAATTCATCGTCCAGCAAAATGCGAAGGATAAAGCACAACACTATCCCGAAGCTGCAGACACGGTTAGCAACTCCATGTACGTAGACGGCGTTCTTGATTCATGCGAGACTTCCAAAGATGCCATATAATTAAGGAGACAACTTTCAGAGTTGTTGAATTCAGCGAGTTTCCAACTTCGAAAGTGGTCATCGAATGACAAGTCAGTACTAGAAGATGTGCTAGAGGAAGATCGACAACCTGGCTTAGAGATACGCGAAGATGGACGCCCAACGGGAAAAGTGAAGACCCTCGGAGTGACATGGAAATCTGAAAACGATATATTCATATTCAACGTCGAAATACCAGAGATCAAACCACGAAGAGAGAAATATTAAGCACAATTTCAACTCTGTTTGATCCTCTTCAATTTCTTTCACCTTTCACAGTGAGAGCCAAAATCCATATGCAGGACATATTGACTGCTGGGCTATATTGTGATGATCCACTACCGAGGACCCTATTAGACCGTTGGCACAACTGGGTGAACGAGTTACAACACCTTTCCTCCTTTGAGATACCACGATGCCTGCGACATCCCTCCCCTGATGAAATAGAATTACATATGTTTTCTGATGCTTCAAAGGATGCCTATGCAGCTTGAGCTTATTTAGTTTGTCGTTATGAAGGAAACAACCAACATCAGTATTGATTGCATCTAAGAGTCGAGTTGCACCAGTTATATCCATGACTATCCCTAGACTTGAGTTGTTGGGAGCGGTTATTTCAACACGTTTGGCAAATACCATACTCAAGTCAATTGTAGTATCCAAAGTGATTTACTGGATAGATTCTACGAACGTTCTATATTGGGTGAATAACCAGAGTCGCAATTTTAAAACCTTCATCGCCAACAGAATCGGGGAAGTCCAAAATTCGACAAACTCAGAACAGTGGAGACATGTCCCGGGAGAACTTAACCCCGCTGATTTGGCAACTCGAGGAATAAAGGTTTCTGAGCTAGCACAGAGCAGAGAATGGAAAGAAAGACCACAGTTTGTTTTAGAAAATGAGACAAATTGGCCTGCACGCGTACCTGGAATGGATACATTATCAAGTGACACGAAAGAAGAGTGTAAAATGGTACGAACAAATGCCACTCAAGTATTGGACAGTAACGAATTGAATCCACAGAACTTTTCAGATTTCAGACGACTTGTTCGTGTAACAGCATGGGTACGGCGTTTTACGAGCAACTGCAAATGTCAACCGGAGCAAAGAGATCTAACAACGGTACCAACTTCGTTTCAGGAGAACGAGAACTGAGAGAACTTGTTGAACAATTAGACCAAGAGAAGATTGTTCGGGACAGTTCTCGATTCGCTCACATTTCAAAAAGTGCCAAGAAAGCTATAAAAGGCATCCTAGGAAATGCGGACGTCTCCGATGAAGAGCTACATACAGCCATTTGTGGAGCTGAGAAGTTATTGAACTCGAGGCCTATCACGTACGTAATTTCGGATTCCAACAACTCATATCCTCTCACTCCCAATCTTTTCATCCACGGACAGCTTGGAGGGGCATTTGCAGTGGAGGCAACTGAGGAAGAAACGTTCAACCCCCGCAAAAGATGGCACCGTGTTCAACAACTAATCGGTCAAGTTTCGAAATGTTGGAGGAAGGAATTGCTACCGACATTAAATCGTAGAAAGAAGTGGTTTCATCCCACACGTAATATGAAGGAAGGAGATATTGTTTTAATGATTGAGCGAAATGCAAATCGCTGTGACTGGCCGTTGGGACGTATTACTGAGACTTTTCCTGGGAACGACGGTTTGGTGCGAGTGGTCAGAGTTAAAGCTAAAGGAAAGGAGTATTTGCGACCGATTCGTAGATTATGCCCACTTGAGTACGTTTAGTAATAAACCCGAGGATATGTAGGAGATTGTACAAAATTACCTGCGAAAGAAACGGACAGTTGTGAAACTAAACTGACGATATAGTTTCATATTAGCAGAGTTAGTTATTCCTAGTTTTGTTAAAGTTTTAAGAATGTTAGACTATCTCGAATGTTACACATTCGGGAGGGGATGTTGCGAACAAATGACTATAGATGAAGTACTTAAGGTTTCCCGCCATCTATCGCGGGCGGACACGTTGGGAAAAATATATTTTATACTTTTATATTCTAACCGAGTTGGTGGTTAACAATTCAATAAATTTGTCATAAAAATAGAGATTTTGAGTTAAACTAGGCAAGAACCAGCAAATCAGACTACGTTCTCATGTTGGTGAGAACATTGTGTATTTTCTACTGTAGTTATACTTTGTTCCATGAAAACAGACTGTTCGAATGTTTATTTCTTTAACAAAATGTTTCTTAATTAAATCGTATACTTTGCGCTTTCTTAAAGTACTTCTTATCTCTAGTCATAAATGCTTGACTAGTGTAACTAGGTCATGCTTATGTAGACTATTAAAATTTTCTATGGTTGATTCCACCATAAATTCGCCTGGGTTAAATTCCGACATGTTTATTTAATTAAGACCAATTAAGGTATCTGGTTTCACACTTAACACTATGACGCGTGCAGAATGAATTCTTTAAATTCCGCTTAATATCTCATCAATGAAACGACTTTCAAATTTTTTTTGAAATGTTACTTTTCTTTTGGAGCATGCAATTGTTTAGACTGGTTTTACTCTTTCCAGCCTGAGCCCCCAACTGTTATGGTGTGCGTGTTATTTATGCGTCAAATATATTTTCCAATTAAGCATGCATATTTTCAACCTTTAAGCCCCGTTTACACGAGCAAATTTTTTTTGACAAATTTAATATGACAAATGCATTTGATCAAAAGCTAGCCTGCTGGCTTTTGTTCAAATGCATTTGTCACAATAAATTTGTTATAAATGTATCATCTACACGAGCGAAATAGCTTTGACAAATGAAATTTGTCAAATAAAATTTGCTCGTGTAAACGGGGCTTTAGGCTTCGGGTTCAAATTATATTAACGCTACCGTAACAAAAATAGCATGAAACCTTATACCTTTTATATGTTTTTATTTACTTTCAACAATATGAATTAGCGTCTCTACAATATTATAATAATATAGTATTCTTAATATACTAACTTCTCTCTCTACTTGTTTGAGCTGAGCACAACTTTGAATCTTTATTCTTCATACTTCGTATTCCGTCTTCTTTAATAATTCCACAATATTCCAATGTTCTTTGTTTACTTGACAAGGCTTAACTATCTAGCCTTTTGATTATATACTTCAGCCTTTGTTGGCTTTTGAAGTATTTTATCCTAAATGGCTCTTCTCAATTCACTCTCCGCTCTCGACTCTCAGGTTGTGCTCAGCTTTTATACTAAATTTTAGAGGAAGAAATCTATAACTATGACTAATTTAATAGTTTTGTTTGTGGAAACCCACGTAAATTTATTACTGCAAAGCTTTTGATCCGTAGGCCCGGATCTTCATCAGTGCTAATAATATGTGACTTGTTTAATTCACACGCTCTTTGAGTAAGTAATTCACACGCTATTTTTAGTATTTATTAGCTTTGCAGTAATAAATTTACTTCGTGTTTCCACAAACAAAACTATTATATTTTATCACCATGCAAACATACAGAGAACTTATTATGACTAATTTCCTCTACGCAATAAGATTGTCAAAGCAAGTTCTATCAGTGTTGATCAACCACAAAACCACGTCCCGTTTTGGTGGTTTGTGGTACTAGGCGTTTCCCGTGGTTCTTTAATCTTTCTAAGTATTTGCTTACTCATGCGAGGAAGGTTACCTAAGGTCTTCCACTGATAATTATAACAGTACTGAATATATAGTATTGAATATATTAAATAAATGGTATAACACTGCCAAGTTACAACAGAATGAATTAATAGTGAATGTAGCTAATGCTTGTTGCGTTTTGCCATGGAACTAGCTTGCTGGTTTCTCGATCTCTCTTTACCATGAATAATATTATTTGTGTATGTCTTTAATCTACAAACTTTGTCTGGAATATTATATGTGGCTATTGGCAAACATTGAGTAACATAATTTAAAAATTAAAGTAAAGTAGAAAGATTCAGATTTGACTTTCACTACCGTTATTAAGTCACCGACAAGTAGCTATAGTGGAAGTAAAATTTAAACCTCTCTATTGACAATACTCAGTATACACAACACAATGTTCATTAAAAGGCGTCGCTGTATCAACGCATTGATATTCAAAGTAAAGATATTTTTTCAATTCAGTACACAGATAACCAGAGAACAACTTGTCATCCACAATTAATTTGCACTCATGTTGACCATCACATTGTTTCTTAACAATACATGTTACATTAGCTTCACAACTATAATCGTCACTCAAACCACATGTCTTTGTGGCAGGCAATCCACGGTACGATGCATTCTTAACGACCATGTACTGATCTTTAGGACAGTTCACGTTCTTTACCATATTTCCATAACACGTCACTGAACCTAGAGCAGAACATAAATTTAGAAATGATGAGCACTAACTGACAATCTCAATAGGGTAACAGATTTTGTTGAGGGGCAATGCGATGTATATAAAACGCGAAACATTCTTATACAGAAATGCAGCATATATCTCACGTATATCGAGTCCTGCTCGTGATCTACTTAATATGGGCTTCGTAATCGCGCCTGGCGCGTGCGCACGCACGCGAAGCGCTCTGGAAAACTCTTTGTTTTTTCTCTTTAACACTCAAGATTGGATACAAATTTGAGTAAAAGTTGTGGACGTTGTCTAACGTGTAATTCTGAGGTTTGCGAACGGTTTTTGTATTTATATTTCACGAAAAAGCTAACAAATTTACGAGGATTTGGTCACTGGATCTGAAATTGTAATTAAAATCGTTTGTTCAGTCATAGGTCTCCCGAAAAGGTCTTTTATTTTTAAAAAAAATCCATACAATTTGCTTTAAAATGCAATGCTTTGACATGCAATGCTTCAATGTACAGTAAAACCTGTAAAATTTGTATTACATGAAGTACGTGCAACATCACAATAGCGTTGTGTCATTATGTAATATATATCCCCAAGGTTGGAAACTAAATACAAATTTAAAACTGTATACAAAAACTTAATGACGAAAAAACTCGTACATAAACATCGAAATTCATTAAAAAAACTAACTCACTATGGTAAGAAATAACTGTAATACTTCTACATTGTGTTTTTTCTTCTCTCATCACTTTTAATAATTAAACGAGTTAATTTTGCGAAAATTCCGTGGATAATTCATCAAATTCGTAACTCAATTTGATCAAAACTATGCGGGATGATGGCTTCCGGCGTTACGTCGCAAAATAAAGCTCTCTGATTCGCTGGGAAATTTCAGCCAGCCAATCGGAGAGTTTTTTTTAAAAATTTTCAGCAAATCAGAGAGCTTTATTTTGTGACGTAACGCCGAAAGTAGTCATCCCACATGGTTTTGACCAGATTGAGCTATTTTCCTCGGAATTTTTGCAAAATTAACTCGTTTAAAAGTGATGAGAGAAGAAAAAAACACAATGTAGAAGAAGTATTACAGTTATTTCTTACCATAGTGAGTTAGTTTTTTTAATGAACTTCTATGTTTATGTGCGAGTTATTCGTCATTAAGTTTGTGTATACAGTTTTAAATTTGTATTTAGTTGCCAACCTTGGGGATATATATTACATAATGACACAACGCTATTGTGATGTTGCACGTACTTCATGTAATACAAATTATAGAGGTTTTACTGTACATTGAAGCAT
>CACRXK020016088.1:0-11655 GCA_902702795.2 Paramuricea clavata | reverse complement strand
AAGTCGATAGCTCAAGTATCTACGACGTCAAATATTTAGGGCGGCAAGCAGAAGTGAATTGGTTATAGTTTTTGAAGTATGCATGTGTCTCTCTCAATTTGCTCGTCGTTCACCAAACGTCGCCAACCTCACAACAAGAGTTTTACCGTCGTAAATACAAGAGCATAACAAACGGTAATGGATTCACACGCTCTTTTAAATTCATTTTCAAAAGTATGTAAATTTTTATAGTTTAAATGTCTAAGTCGTAAAACTTAATATATAAGTGGAAGTTTATTTATTTAGGACGACGTCCCAGTCCTATGCTTTATAGCCCTGACGTCCTAGCTGGCGTCGACGTCGTAGATCTTAAGCTATCTATTGTGTCAAGTATGGCGTTCGTTAAGCCGGCCATTTCTCGGTTTTGATAAAGTTTCAAAAACTAAGTAGAGTCCATCTTTTCAAAGGGAAGCGAAATAGAAAGGCGCGGCAAGAGAATTTACAGTATCACTTCCATTGCTGACACGATAAGTGAAAAGGTGGCACTTGCCAAATATGCGCGTATGTCAAGGAATATCTGAAGTGAAAAATAAGTTTTCCGTATGAGAGTGGAACAAGGAGTTTGTAATGAATGCTACAGTACTTTATGACATCTTTAGCTGAGATGGATGACTTGGAGGGTCAGACGCTGATTCCATCAAGAAAGGCGTTGGCTTTCAGAATCTACAAGAGAGTTCAGACCCAATTAAAGGATCTATGGTTGACATGTATTTAACTGGCTCTGAAAGATGCTATGAATGCTCCAGTTGTCCCAAAAGCCGAGCAGCTTTACACCTGACAATCTACATACAACCTATTGAAAGAATCTGGTACCCTAAAAGAAAAGGTTAAGAAACCTGCCACAAGTCTCGATATTACTGTGCTACAACTGACAAGAATCTATGGCACACACTTTGTCAGCCTTCGAGACAAAGCATCATGGCCTACTTCATTGGTCTTCGAGGAAGGTGTAATCATGATCCATCGGTGATTTGCAAGACCGAAAGATGTCGTTGATGTTGACAGCATTCTTCGATATATCAAAATGGAAGATGATAGCAGTGTCGTTGAAGCACGTAAATATTGCAGGTGACAGGGAGTCCCATGCTTGCTACGCGTAGACAGTAGTCGGTCATTTTTTTGTGGGACAAAAGCTAAGAATGCTTCCCGAATCCCGCGTTGCTATTTTTGAAGCTCGTTTTGACGATTTTAGCAATTCCGTGTTTATAAGTCCATGCAGTTGCTAGGTACTAAATTTTGGAATTCTTTGGCAACAAGGAATCTTATACCATGTCTTTAATATCACTGTAATAATTAATTAACAGAATGCACTAAATATGATGGAAAGATGGAAATTATTAAGACTCTGCCGGGAAACTGGTCGGTGCTGAAAGTTCAATAATACCTCATTATCATCTCATCATACCTCAGCAATACCTCATGTTCGAAAAGTTAATAGAATTGCCATAATATATGTAATATAGTTAAAGTTTGCGAGTTCACGGCAACCAGGTTTAATATCAGTCATGTTTTCGCCCGCCACTCCGATTTTTAAATAAATTTTACATTCACATTCGTGTCAACATTTCAGTTTAGTGTCTTTATCACTCATCAGGAGTGACCTGAAGTCGCAACACGGAGCTTCTTACAGTATACA
Organism: Paramuricea clavata; assembly: GCA_902702795.2. NCBI lineage: Eukaryota > Metazoa > Cnidaria > Anthozoa > Malacalcyonacea > Plexauridae > Paramuricea > Paramuricea clavata. The sequence goes on along the minus strand of CACRXK020016088.1, from coordinate 9,980 downwards.
CTTGAGAGATGACGTCATCTGCCAACAAGGTGCAGATCATCTCTATTCAAAGCACGATTTTACTTTGACCCTATCCTTGGCCATTTTCCACAATGGTATTCACCTTGGGAAAGTGTAGGACTTTTGAGGACAAGGTTTGGGAGCAGGGGCAACGATGCTAAGCAACCTGCTGCCAGATATTCACAGTGTTTCCGATACAAAGATTCGATATATCCCTGTGTCCCATTTCTGGTAGCAATGATAGCCTCAAAGACATGAAATGTGTCTCATTTCCAAACTTGGCACGGTCCATCCCATGGTATTATTGAGCGTTTTCCCCATGCTTAATTTCATCCGCTATGCCTGACTTCAACAGCAGTGTGCCTTATATTTATTTGTCCTCATACATTCCATGTATATTCCTTTATTATGATTTTGCAGTGTGATTTACATTTTTGTTTACATGCACGTCCATCTGATTTTGTTTACACAGCCTCTCGTAACATTTTCCTAAAATGAATAACCTGTTAAACTTACTGACTTCTCCCCTCCGCCTAAAATATGAATTACTGTGTCGTAAAAAAGCTGGTATGAGTTTAATTATTTATGAAATTTGAGGCGTAAAATGTTTGCAGTGGTTAATTTTCAGTCCCAATGAAATTGTCAAATATATTTTTGTGTAGCCATTATCAAATCACCTGAATACAGAGAAAGAACTGATGAAACATATCGAGCACAGGTGATATGATTATACATAGTATACTGTAGTTATGTCCAATCGTAATGTTGTGCTTGCATGTTTGAGCACTCCATGGCATTTTAGGCATGTCTGGATACGCAGATGTCATTCTGTTGTACCGCGTGCTTTAGGGACGTTCAGATTTTGACTTCCATTACCGTTGCCGCTACCATTAACCAATCAGGTGCGTTTAATCTACCGGATTTAATCTACCCAATGAAATGCGTTTAGTCTACCCGATTAACCAATGAGAGTATTAAACCAGTGAGAGGTAGTGGTAGTGGAAGTCAAATTTGAACCTCTATTAATTGGTGAAACCAATTTCCAGATAGGACTAATAAGCTGTTGAATGAGGGTGAGCAATGGCGGCACTAACCTGAGATCAGGCTCTATTTACAAATATAGCCTCACACAAACCTTAATCCAATATAGCTTTCCACCCACAGCAAAGTTTATACTTAGTATCCAATCAAAATGTCGCAGGAGAAATTTAAATTCCACACAACGACAACAACAATCTAATTATAGTTGTGATCACTATGTATCATCAACAATAGTATATAATCTAATCAGCACCAACCAATCAAGTAACAGATTAAAAAATATTTGACTCATAGACAAATCACATTTACAACCGAAATACGGTTGTAAGGCATGCATGGACTTTTATTAAGTTTTGTATCAGGCCTATTTATTTATTTACAGGCCTGATCACAGGTTATGGCTGCACGTAATGACAGTACCATATACGTAACATGTCCTTACAGGGTACAATCGTTTCTTGATCTTGAAAAAGGCACATAACAAAAGACCCGTGCATGCAAATGTGTATTATTTAGGCAGGCATACTTGATTGAACGCCTTTCCGAGGCCTGTGGAATGATGAAATTTAGTGGAAAGAGATCCCCCATCTGCTGGTTCCAAGTTTCATTGTTTTGAACAATGTTTGCAGCAGACATGTGTCATTGACTCTTGTTGTAGTACTGTTTGTGCGCGAAAAAAGTGCCTAGAAGCACCTTTGTTTTGGTTTCGGCAAGGCTAAGGAATTGTTTACGGTATACGGTATACGAGTTAACAAAAAAAAAACCCAGCTAGATACATAGATACAAATTAAGGTTTTCAGGAAAATAGTAATTCAATTGAATTGTATTTTGTCACTTGTGTATACAAGGTTTTTACTAGTATGGTTACTTCATGGGATGGTAAATCATAGACGGATTTTCATATTTTTTACTGGGGTGGTGCCAGAAATTTTAGGGCGGTGAGCCGTGAGCAGGTGACTGAAGCAACACAAAGTGTCACCAAACCCCAGTAAGGTCTATATTCTAGGGGTGGAGCACTAGAGCCGCGGGGGGGGGGGAGTCTAGAGAGCAGAAAACAAAGTATCTCTGGAAAAATTGGGAAAAAATCATGATTTCTAGCTTCGAAAAAAAGTTTTTTGAAGTTGTCATATCAATAGATTTGGCATGTCCGATTGTCTGTTGAGATTTGAGAGAGTTAAGTTAAAGTTAAATGAACCTGTAAAAGTGTAAACCCAATAGGCCAATACACAATATGCTTTTACTTTTATAAAGTCATTGACATTGTGTCGTTTGAATCCGAGTACAATTTATGATGCAACTCCGATGTAAATAATATTTGGGGCATAAAGATTAAATCTAGGCAAGTCTATTTCCTAAAAGAATTAAAAACTAAAAATAATGTTCGTAAAAATTCCAAACGTTCCTTGCAAGCAAGCTATTTGCATGACAAGGCACTGCAAACTCTATCAGGGGAGATAATAGAGTTTTAAAATTTTACAATTGCTCCAATAAACCAGTGAATGCAAGCGAGGAGCGATTAGTTTCAGAGTATTGCACTGTCTTTTTCTATTTGAGTGTACTCCTACGTTTATTTTGTATCATCAACACTCTGCACGTTCGGCGGGGTGGGGGTGTTGAAAATTTTTTTGGAGGGGTGGACATTTTGTTTGGGGGTTATAGCTAATATTGGGGGGTAGCACCCCCTGCATCTCCCCACAAAATCCGTCTATGTGGTAAATTACATGCATACTGTACATAGAAAAGTTGTAGCTAGGTTAACCAGGCGCCTGCATGTTTTCATTCATGTATGAAGCGCGGCCCAGTTCTTGTGACTACAATGTTCTATTGTGATCCTTATTTTGATAATATTGTCTGTGTGTACCGTAGACACTTAGATTTATTAGTTCCAATTTTTTGTGATAATCGTCATAGTGCATTGACTCAAATGAAACGATTATCGTTCTGCGAGTATATTATGATCTTTATTATTTCTTGTGTAGCATGTCCCTTTTGAGGTCATTTCATCTGAAAGTGAAGATGAAATTCTTGAAAGTACTAGAAAGAAACATACACCTCCAGCAAGTGTTCCAAGTGATTCAGATTTCTCCCCCGATGGAAATGTTACTTATCAGATATCTGCGATAGTTGCACTTAATAATTCAGCAAATGAATGTGAACTGTTTCTGAAACCTGTCTCCAACAAGTCGCTTACCACCATTGAAAATGCTCAAGGTAGCCCTGTCACACAATCGTCAACAAGTCCTAAGCAACCTGATTCGGTACTTGACAAAACGAATAATAGTGATGACTATACTTTGACTGAACTTCAGCCAGTTGAAAATAATCGCCAGTTTCCACAGGACGCTTTTCAAAGCACTTTGGATACTGCTGATCAGAATGCGAATATAGAACCAGCCGCGCTCACCGAAACTGGGATGCCTGATGACGAGGAAGAAGTTTTGCTAAATGATGAGGAAGAAGTTTTGCTAAGTGATGAGGAAGATAGTGAAGAATTGAGTGAACAGCAGCGATGTCTGAAACTGAATAGAAAATATCAGGTACAGTATATGTGACGTGTATCTATATATACATATATAACGCTACAATCATGTGGTTGGGGGAGCATTCCTCCGACAACTGGCACACCTGAACCAGGTTTTAGATGCAAATGGTTTACATTTAAAATATACCTCGCAATCGAAATATTTCACGTCGATAGCTACAGTCATCGCGCCCAACAATGTGTAGATATATTTGGTCTCGCTTTGTTTAAGATTTTTGAAATTTAACTCCCATTTTAGTGCAAAGGATATACTATAAAGATGAAGGAAAATTCACATTAGTAACTCCTGTACATATACTGTATATAAAATTAGGTAAACAATGATCAATTACAGGTGTACCGATTTATTTTTGCAACTAGACCTTTATCGCGCTATTTGAGTTGATATAAAATTTGACCCGCGATCAGGCTAGAGTTTGAGAGAATTGAACTAACATATATTAATATAATTATAGTTTAAAGCTCAGATCAAACGATGTTGACAGTGCATGAGAGTTGGCTGTTACGCCACCTTAGTAGGCTGTTCCTAAATTAATGCTTTCCTAACACTATCATCCACAGAATACCTTATTTAAATTACTTAGTTGGAATACGCATCAGAACTTTATTTTGTTAATCTAGAGCTTGAAATGTCCCCTGTAACAATTCGTGACCAACTCTAATTAACTCTCATTCTCGTTTAACAGGAGCTAACTTTATTGAGATATTACTGAAATGTATAATTTATACAAATATGGCTGCCAGTATATAGATCATAGCACCGTGGACTTACATAATGCAAGCGCATTTTGTTCCTTTCTTATTTAATTCTTAAAATGTCAATTAAATTTGGTATTCTAAAATAATTTCTAATCTTACGAGACTAACGCCTGTATTCTAAAAGCTCATTCACACTCAAAGAGTAGAGGTTCAGTCTGAGCTTCCCTTTGGTGTCAATTATGCTGTTTTTGAATAGCTGGAGGGTTAGTGTCGTACCTTACTATGTGACTATACTCACCCTCCAGCTATTCAAAAACAGCATTGACAGTCAAGGGAAGCTCCAATTGAACCTCCATGACTCTTTGAGTGTGAGTGAGCTTTTAGAATACAGGCGTATAAATCTACAATATTACCTAAACTAAAGGACAATTGAGTCTTTGTGGTGGTTTAACTAGTATTCCGGATCGTGTGCGATAAATGAGAATTTCCTTTACCTGACACTTCCAAATCTTATCTTTTCGACGTGTTGATTCGAAATCGTTGTGTTGCTACCTCCATTTGGTTTTTGTCTTGCTTGATCCTGAGAAGGAAGATTTTTACAAACACCGTCTACTTTCTTTCATTTTGAGCTTCATCAGGGCACATTACGTCAACTGGATTTCCTTAACCACGGTCTTTCTTAAATAAACTCCTGCATGTACGTATATCCATTTAATCATTCGGCAGAATCCTTAAGTAGTCGTGCCGGTATATTTGATCAAGGCCAACAACCTTACTAGATTTAAGCTTCTCCACGCAGCTGAGCATACGTGAAACGTTCCTTTACCATATATTCTTTGGCTTTTTTGTGACTTTGTTATAGGAATAATGAACGGCGGCCAAACTTTTAACAAAATCTATATACTGTTTCAATAAAATGATAATTAAACTTATACGGGCTATATTTCTTGTTCGTCTGAGGTCAGAGCTTGACAGTTTTCCAAAAATTATTGGGATTATCACTATTCTCGTCAATAAGCTCTTTGTTATATTTACTTTTAAAATAACGGATAAGATTGGTGACGCGATTACGTGACCGTCTATTAATCATCCAATCCTCATTACTATATTAGTACGTCTTGCTTGAAAAGAGAGTCACGTTGATGAATTGGGGTTTTTATTTCTCGATTCTGCTCTACACTCTACAGACAATCATTCCAGCTTCCATATCGGTATTCCCATGCAGTGGAGTCATTAGAGAGTTTAAGTTCGACTTCCAATACCAATACCGATACCAATGTTTTCACTTCCGTTTTCATTTTGGTACCGGGAATTTTAAAGCGTTAAGTTATCACGACAGATAATTAAAGTATAGAACACATTAATCGTTACCGAAAATGTGCGGTATACTAAACTGCAACTGAACTAAAATTCCGACTAAAACATTACTCTTGCGATGCTAATAAACAAAAAAATATCGTAAAAATTATGAAATATCCGATTTATATGAATTTATCTTACAATTCCCACGACTTCCAATACAAGGCCGACTTCGGTAGTGGTGACTTCCAATACACTTGTCCTCGTGCTTCTTGCAAGCAGAGAGCATGCGCGTGACATGTTGTTAGAATAGGTATTGGTATCGGAAGTCGAACTTAAACTCTCTATTGTGTTTCATAACGGCTCCCAATTAACATTATTAAGTTCTGTACACAAGTGTTCTTGATTATAATTTGCATGCATAGTTTCTAAATGTTTTTGTTTGGTCCGGAAAACGCATTCAATTTAGGCCTGTTTTATACGTCGAATTTCGGTTACGTCGAATGCAATTCAAACAATATAGCTATCATCTCATTATCTATTGTCTTAATTGCATTCGACGCGACCAAAATTCGACGTATTAAACGGGAAAATGAAGCTCATTAGAATAACAATATAACTCGTTAGTATAAATTTTGCATATCCATTGAGCTTTCGCGCGTTCTGATTGGCTAGTTGACTGGTAAATCTGACGCATTATTTACCAGCGGATTAGTAAATAATGCTTTTCAAAAAGAACGATCGGCAAATTTGGTTTCAAAATTGATGAAATATTGGAAACAATTGTCCCCAGAAAGCAAAAAATGTTGTATTTAACTTGAAAGATAGGATTCCTTTATTTCTTTTACTGTGTCAAACATATTCACGGACAATTCCAAAACATTCACTTCAAACAAATCGCAAAAATTATCCCGACTGTTAGGAAAAGTACATTACACACGTGACGGTGAAGGACCATATTTATGAATAAACGTTGACTAACATACATGAGTTATAGTGTTATTCTAATGAGTTTCACAGCCATCTTCCCTTCAATGGGCTATGATTTAGTTTACGTGCACAAAAGTGATTTCATGAGGTATACTTATGTCCTGAGGACTAGATCGATGAAGACTATTTGTTGCAATTAGATTGTTTCTCCTAAACTTTCCCAGCTAATTGTTATGCCTATATTGTTATGAAATTGCATACTGAAGGTCCATCACCATATTACATACTTAAGGAGCCCACCACCTTAAAAAACTGCTCGAAAAATACTATCACTATATTCACGATCCATTAACATCAAACGTATATAATTGTGTTGTAATGAAAGTTTTCGCTTTTAGGCAATCATTGAAGTACAAATGAGGAAAATCGAGAAATTAATTATTGAAAACAGAGAACAACAAGTAAAGTAAAATTATTTTATTTCGTCTGGCTAGTTTATGCATCTTAAAACCCAAAGGTCTATGTTTAAACCCCCTCCTTTACGGGACAGAAAAGGGGTCTTGGATGATATGGGATATAATTACTAGTGAGTAGTGTAATAATAGACATAAAAATATTCCTCGATTGTGATTGGTTGCTTTCAGTGTTATTAACAGCAGTGCAAAATTCTGTAACAACAATGCAAAAATATGTAACAAACGGATCTGACTTGTGAAAAAAACAATGTGATCTAAAATGAACCAATCAGCTGAAAGCAGTCGTCAAATAACGGTCACAGATTGCTTCATAAGTGAAAGTTGAGTTCGGGTGGAAAATATGGCATTTAATTTTATCTATTTTTAAAATGAAAAGACATTACCTCAAACAAAACGTATATTCGGGAAATTTTCAATGTGATATAATGTGATATAACGATGCAGGGAAACTTTGTCAGTTTCTCAGTGGACGTTTCGCTATAAACGTAAGCTAAAACTACACTTGTCTCGAACATTTTTATGTATGTTATTATTACGTAATAGAATGGTTTATGGTGAAATTTGCATCAAAATAGCAGAAGTCCGAAGGACGAGTGCTTATTGAGGTCTTTGAAAAACTCGCTCGTGCATGCTTTATCCAAATTGCACTCGAAACCATCCTATTACCCATAGAGCGTTTGCACTCATTCCCCAGGGACCAACTCAACAAAAGTCATGGCGGCCATGTTGGTAATCCAGACAAAAGAGTCTAATTAAAATTATTTTGAATTGAACACGAACATGGCGGCTGTGACGTCATGTGCAAACGCTCTATACTAACTTGTAATTGTTACAGTAGGTAGTGTAGTACTTTTAATGTGATTTATTTTATCCTTAAATCAAACTTGCTTTACTATACACAAGCTTTTAATTAATTTTATGGATGCAATTTTGACCGGGGGATGTAAACTGCTTATATTTGTGAATGACTTTATATTTTTTTGAATACTTGCAGTTTCGCTTGAGTCAGACGTCTTCTTCCTCACTAGCTAACGAGGAAGAAAACGAACATAGACAACTTGCTGCTTACATCAATCCATACTTTAGGGTGACACGCAAAGAGGTAATTAACGGTAGTTCTCACGTTACATTATATTGTGAAAACATCAGGCATAAATTGGAGTTTCAGTGACGTAGCCAGGAGTTTTAGTCAAGGGGGAAGGGGCGAAAAAATCCCAGGAGGGGGCAAGCAATTTGATAAAGTTTGTTTATTATGTGAAAATGTTTTTGGCCGTCTTAAATTCTAGAGTCGGTGTATTAAGTGCCATTTTAAATTTTTAAGGATTTTACGCGCGCTATTTTATCGCGTTTTGGTGATTTTAGATAACCGTTTAACACATAACAATCCTACGTCACTGCGGAGTTTCCTAATATTTATCAACGGTTATGGCTTTCTCGAGTCACATTTGCCGAGTCACTAATTAGTATTTCTTTTCCCAACATACAAAAAATTTCCATTTCCAAACATATAAAAAATTGTTCCGGATATATCATAATTTTTCCGAAATTTTAAAATTTTTCGCGACATATCACAATTTTTCCCCAAATACGGACATTTTCCATTTTTGTTGCATGCCATATATGGCATGCAACTTTCATATAGCTCTAAATTTCGTGTCATGAGCGTACCGGTGGTCATTATCACGTGGCAGATTCGAGAAAAACGACAAATGCCGAGTTTTTCCGACGAGCATTTTCATGAGTTTCGGTCGAGGAAACACAAAGAAAATATTGATTATTCGCCGAAAATTTACATAATTGAGCGCCTTAGAAAAATAGATCGAGGTAGGGAAAGCTTTGCTGTTTTTAACTTACTTTATATTCTGTTATTTGTTGTGATTTTGAAGCCGTTGTGTGCGCACTGATATTTTATATTTATCGCGTTTATTTATATATCGTGAAACTTTAAAACCACGCTATCAAAATACTCAATTTTTATATACTCAAACTGAAACGTAGCATTGTGCTCGCACTGATTATATTGTTTGCAAAACTTCAAAACTGCAGTACATTTTCTAAATAACATGAAATATAAATATCAAACAAAATTCTTATTTGGATACAATATTATGTAGTAATGCAACACAACAGTTTACGAACGAATTTCGTTTTTAACTACGTTACAAATCTTAGACGCTGTAATTGTGGGACGTATTTTATTATATTTCATTGCGCATGCGCTTAATCTTTTTCTGTGTTTTCGATAACATATCACTGAACTCTTGTTGGTTTTGCATGGATTTTTATTTTGCCGTACTTTGATTGTTGTGATCATGAAGTGACGGCCGTCAAGAACATCTACAGTTGATATTTCAAATTATTTTTGGAATATTGTGAATTTGTGATGGTATTTTATCAACCACGAGGCCAGCGTGAACGCCTAAGCAGGCATCTTGTTTAGTTATAAATTTGTAAAGGAAATCTAACAGTCAATCGTTTTCGATAAAACCTTCTTGACCTTGTTATTACCGTCGCTTGCAATTAACGATGAACGGTCGCTTATAAAAACATTGCCTATTTGCGTGAGAATGAAGAACTATTTCTCACTAAATATATTTATATTAAACTTATATATTAAATCAATATTTTAACTTTCACAGGCCAGTTGTAGCAAAGGTTATAAGCGCTATAGTGCGTCATAAGGTTTCAGATGGCATGCAACATGTACGCATTGCGTACCTATTTTTTCCATAAATTCAGTTGCGTGGGCACGCCAAGAAAGTTGAATGTAGTTCTACTTTCATGCATGGCGTGTCCACGAGCATTCAGACGGACAAAAAATGCACAGGATATAGACAACTACAGAGAAAGTTGAGTAATGTTCGCTCCGCCCGCTCGGGCAAAGCGACTGCAATGGAAAATTTCCTTTAAGAACATAAAAACGCTATGCAAACTGACGGCAGAGGTAGCAAAATTGGGTCATAGGCATACCGGGCGGGGGGGGGCGGTAGCCC
>CACRXK020016087.1:0-11656 GCA_902702795.2 Paramuricea clavata | reverse complement strand
GGGAGGCAGCACTTTCCTTGCGATAGTAATTTCTAGTTATAAAAATGCATTTATGCAGCACAGTGGCAATTCTCGAAAGACATGGCAGATTGTCAATGACCTGACCTCGCGTAAATCAAAAAGAACATCTGTCAGGGAATTAAATTTGAATGGTAATTTTATATCTAACCCATCAGATTTATCTAATGCATTTAATGAGCATTTTTCGACAATAGGACCTAAACTTGCTAGTGAAATTCCAGTAAGCAGTAGTCATACGAGTTACACTGATTATCTCATTAACACTGACAAAAGGTTTCAATTCACGCAAACTAACAATGATCAAGTATTTTCAGTGTTAAGCAAACTATGCAAATCAAAAGCAACCGGTCTTGATCAGATCTCAGCCAGACTTATTCGAGAATGTGCTGATCTTATTTCTAGTTCCATAACCAATATTTTTAATCTTTCATTATTATTGGGTACATTTCCTGAAGATTGGAAATGTGCCAAAGTTACTCCAATCTTTAAACAAGGTACACGGAATGAAATGAATAACTACCGCCCAATTTCTGTGATTTCAGTAATGGCTAAGGCCTTTGAACGAATAATCTATAATCAACTTTATGCATACATGTTAGAACATGATTTGCTATCCGAACACCAGTCGGGGGTTCGTTCTTTGCATTCAACGGCTACGGCTTTACTTGAGGCCACTGATAGTTGGGCTTACAATATTGACCGCGGCAATATTAATGCCGTGGTATTTCTAGACCTGAAAAAGGCTTTCGATACGGTCAACCATGAGATCTTGTTGTCTAAACTCAGAAACTATGGAATTCACGGAGTTGCCTACAAATGGTTTAAGTCATATTTGGAAGACCGTAGGCAGAAATGTTTTGTTAACGGGTCACTTTCAAAAAAGTGTAGTCTTAAGTGTGGAATTCCTCAAGGAACGATCCTAGGACCGCTCCTGTTTCTGGTATTTATTAATGATTTACCAAATTGTTTATCTAATTCTCATCCCAGAATGTATGCAGATGACACTAATCATACATATTCTGGTAGCGATACAAACACTATTCAATTTCATCTTAACGAAGACTTGGAAAACATTAATGAATGGTTAATATCAAATAAACTTACTTTAAATATGACTAAAACTGAGTACATGTTAATTGAGTCGAGACAACGTTTAAGTACTCTTTCTGACAATCCTTCTTTTGAAATAAATGGAATTCCTTTAGATCGAGTTTCGACAACAAAATCACTTGGTGTCTTATTAGACGAAAATCTTACTTGGAGTAGTCATATCAATAAAATGACAAAACGAATTGCTTCTGGTATCGGTGCTATTAAGCGGTTGAGGTCATTTGTTTCATTGGAAACATTGCATGTTATTTACCAAGCTCTAATACAACCACATTTTGATTATTGTAATGTCGTGTGGGGAAATTGTGGGAAAACTTTATCTAACAAACTTCAAAAACTTCAAAACCGTGCAATGCGGGTGTTGACCTTTTCCAACTTTGACGCCGATGCCAATAGCTTATTGGAAAAGCTAGGGTGGGATGATCTAAACCAACAACGCCAATTTCAAAAAGCATTGATGGTTTTCAAATCTTTAAATAACCTTGCACCCGAATATCTATGTTCTAAATTTACTAATCGCAATAATGTAACTTCTTATATACTTCGAGACTCCGTGAACAAACTTGCTGCTCCTTTACCCCGCACCAATTATCTTAAAAATAGCTTTAGCTATAGTGGTGCAGTGTTATGGAACAGCTTACCTAGCAATATAAGACAAGCGGAATCTCTTACTGAATTTCGACAATTGTTGAAACATCATATTCGATAGACACGGCATTCATGGAAAACAGGTATAAATATTAATGTAACATAGGCGTGAAAAATTTTTTTAAACTTATTAATGTATAGATAACTTTTTTGTAAACCTGATGAAGCTACCGTGCTTAAATAAAGATTTGACTGACTGACTGACTGACCTCGACGTCATCAGTATCATGAGTGCCATATAAGTATGTAGCCCCATTACTATAAAACAACTTCATGCCACAAATGAATATACATCTTTTTTAATTATCGTCATCATGTGCCGAGCTGATCCACAATAGTATTATAAATAGAGAATAATACATGGGCCAACCACATAGTATTATAAATAGAGAATAATACATGGGTGCGCGGAAATACCAGAGAGATTTATTTCGAGTGTTGAACATGATATCTCACGAGTGAGCGCAGCGAACGAGTGAAGGCCTACTCTGGGGCGGTAAATCGCCTTAAATCGCTGCGATATAATGCGATTTTGGGCGATTTTAGGCGATTTAAGGAAAAACTGGGACTTTCAAGCACTGCGATTTAATGCGATTTTAGGCGATTTAGGGCGATTTACCGCCCCAAAGTAGGCCTGAGTGAGATTTCTGACGAGAAATAAATCTGGTATTTCCAAGCACCCGTGTATTTTTCTGTTTGTTATTACAGAACATTAAACTGTTGCGAGAAGATATGGATTTATGTTCTCGTATCAAAAACAATAGAGGGGTTAAGATACCCCGATTCCGGTTTACGGGTACGGGTGATATACACGTACCCGTACCCGTAAATCGGGGAATAATTTGTAACTTAAGAAATCCAAGATACTCCGGCGTGAGAAAACCGATCAGAGAATGGCAACTTTCGCTGTTGAGGTCCGCCATAAATTGTTGAATACTTTGACCAGCATATGTGCATTATTTATTTGGGTAAGATGTTAAAAATTTGTACTATTTAAACGGCCCAAAAATAGTAAACAGTAAACACCCGTACCCGTTTGTCGTTTACGTGTAGACCTTGGTTTACCGCGGGGAAACGCGTAGAAATTACGGGTAAAATTGCTGACATCAGCAAAAATTGGTAAACAAAATGACGATACTCGTACCCGTAAACCGGAACCGGGGTATCTTAACCTCTCTAGTATCTCACTCGTTCGCTGCGCTCACTCGTGAGATATTGTTTTTGCCACTCGAACATAAAATCCATATTTCTTCGCAACCGTCTACTATCCTATATTTATTACATAAAAATGTTAAAAATGCCATCACAATGCATTTCTATTCATTCGTTCCTCGCCTTTCGAATGCGGAGCTGATTTTATGGCGGCCCACTTTAGCAATCTTACCTAAATAGACTAAATATGCAGTTATTAATCGGGAGGGGCGCTTAAATGAGTAAATACGGTATTATATCATTAGACATCAGCATTACCATCACATCAACATTACCATCACCTAAATTTTCCACACTACCAAAAATAAAAACGCTATTGTCATTAATGTCAAGAACATTGCCATCATTAGAAAGATGATTATTCGCGTCCAAGAGATCACCATGGTATACTACTTATACTGTATATAGTGCGAATCTGAATCGTAATAAAGAAACTCGACTTCATCGTGATCTTCAGATAGAGCATCATAAAGCATAAAGCCCCAACAACGCATAAGGCCCTCCTGGCATGAATTCTTTCCATATGAAACTAAACTTTATGATACGAAGGTCACCCGCGTTGGTGTCAACCATAGAGCTGAGCTAGCCTCTCGTGTACCCTAAGAAGACATCATGAACTTCCTGACCTCACGTACTATCACCAAAAGGACCAGTTCCCTACCTTTGCTTGTATGAAAGGAAAAATAAGTAAGTATATATAACCAAGCAGAACTGACGATACTTTCACCTCCTTCCAAATGGGACTCCTCGACGTCATCAGTATCATGAGTGCCATATAAGTATGTAGCCCCATTACTATAAAACAACTTCATGCCACAAATGAATATACATCTTTTTTAATTATCGTCATCATGTGCCGAGCTGATCCACAATTTCATTCCAGTGAGATAAGTTTCATCCCCAGCAGCCCGCAATTCGTAATCATTAAACCAAACTTTCCTTCCCCCTTCATAATGGTGACAACAACAACAACAGCAACAACCAACAACCAACAACCAACAACAACATGCAACATGCAACATGCAACAACAACAACGACGACGACAACGACGACGACGACGACGACGACGACAACAACCAACAACCAACAACCAACAACCAACAACCAACAAACAACAACCAACAAACAACAAACAACAACCAACAACCAACAACCAACAACCAACCAACAAACAACAAACCAACAACAAACGAACAACGAACAAACAAACGAACAAACAAACAAACAAACAAACAAACAAACAAACAAACAAACAAACAAACAAACAAACAAACAAACAAACAAACAAACAAACAACAACCAACCAACCAACCAACCAACCAACCAACCAACCAACCAACCAACCAACCAACCAACCAACCAACCAACCAACCAACCAACCAACCAACTAACTAACTAACTAACTAACTAACTAACTAACAAACTAACTACAACTAACTATAACTAACTATAACTAACTATAACTAACTATAACTAACTATAACTAACTAACTAACTAAGTGACTAACTAACTAACTAAGTGACTAACTAACTAACTAACTAACTATAACTAATTGCTAACTAACTAACTAACTAACTAACTAACTAACTAACTAACTAACTAACTAACTAACTAACTAACTAACTAACTAACTAATTAACTAACTAACTAATTAACTAACTAACCAATCAACTAACTATAAATAAATAACTATAAATAACTATAACTAACTAACTAACTAACTAACTAACTAACTATAACTATAACTAACTATATAACTAATTAACTATAACTAAGTAACTAACTAACCAAATGTATAGCTATACGTTTATTACGAACAAACGAACAATTTTTCTCCTTTGCAATCTGTATTTATTATTCATGATTCTGTGCAGTTACGCAGCATGGAATAATTGCGTAGACATTTTAACTCCAATAAATTATTTAACTGGCAGATAATGTGAACACACTGTATGCTCTTCTAGTATGTGCATATATTGCTGGTTTGAGTGTTTGGTGAATATTTTTTTATTTAGTTTGAGTATAGATATTTTTATATAATTTTTTTTTTGATAAGCCTCAAATTTAAGATGTATATATAAAATTTTAATTATATACAATGTCAATGCCATGCCATTTGTCAATAACAAGCTTCTAAGGACTAAGAGATGTTTTTTTAACAGGCTGGAATAATCGGATATTCTCTCAGTATTCTGCAACATTATAGCTAGGCTATAGCTCACTTAGACCACAGTTGCTTAGACTCAGTCAGCTGATATGAATGGAAAACTAAACCACATGATTTTTTTATACGTTTTTTTCTAGAAGAGTAAAAAACATCTATAATCTACATCTCGAAGTAATGCATTACAGTGATCAATATTAACATAATTATATCAGAGGGAACAGAATTTAGCCAATCAAATTGTGTTATTTCCCGGCTTAGTATGCGCGCAAAAAGCATTGTAGACACTGCATAATGATTGATGTTGCTTGTCACTGCATCATCGAGACACTGTTTAATGATTTATTAATATCTCGCCTTAGTATGATATATCATCTACACTACGCAAATGGAAAAAGTCATATAGTTCCAAAGCTAAAACCGACCAAAAATCCGTAAAATATTGGATTTTTCTATTAATTAGAATCATGGAATCGTCATTCAGGACTCATAGTTTTGTAGGAGTGAAGATTTCACATGTCGACATAATTGTAAAGTCTTCCTATGTGAATGTCGTCAATGAGCGTAGCCCGCTACTGAGTCGCTACATCTAGAATTTCATCAGCAATTTGCATAAGATATTTAGATGATAGTCATGTTTGTGGGTTCAATTTGGATCGTAGATAATAGTTTGGACATATTGCACAACGCTGCCCCTGCAATGAACTGAATTAGCTCTACTTGCTTGGGCTGTGACTGTGTATATACACATGATATATGTTGAAAATTAATTGATTTGTCAAACACGCTAATGTTTTCAGTTAAAACGAAGATGCAGTTATGTGAATCCTGTCGGAAATATGTAAAACGGAACTAAGCCGAGAGCAGTGCGGACGTAATTGAGGGTAAGTTTTGATGTACAAATCTAAAACGCAGATCCTTAGGCCGAGAGATAAAAGGGCCCGCTGAATCAGCGATATGACAGTATATGGACGTGACATTTTGTTACGACAAAACAATTGGGCTATATTGAATCGAAAAAGAGTTCCAATACATGATATCCTCTATATATAGTTTTGTCAACTCGAAATATTACCAGGCTATAAAATAGTTCAGCCTTCAGGCATCTAAATGTCTCGCATTACTTTTTTACAAGTCACATTAGATAAGAACGAACTTAGTGAATTGGAATGAGCCATTTAGATAAAAAATATCAAAGTTAGAAACTATACTACTATTTTCAGGTATGGTTGAATTATTCGGTCTTGCACTATATATATACCCAAGCTGGTGCGCAGGTTTATAAAATTTAAACTTTCTTTCTTATAAAAAGACTCGTCATTCAAAACTTGGCTGCAGTAGATTTCAATTCATATGCCCTTATCGCGTATAAGCTTAAAGCTAAGCCTGTATATAAGGCATGCTGGGGAATGGCAGTTTTGCGCCATTATAATGGAAGTTTTCTCGACGAGCGAAATTCAGGGGGTGTTTATATATCAGCCCTATACGAAGAGCAATGGCCATACCTATCATGTTTATAAAAAAAAACATGCATTCAAAGATAATCGCCAACAGATTCACTTGTTCGCGTGCGTTATTGCTTTATATTAGTGCGATAATTTTTTTACCCAGCAAAAAAAGTCAACTGAGCTTTTTTAGCTGTCCATGCAGTGATACTTTTTTTTGCAGTCACTGAAAAAAAAATCACCAAACACGAATGGAATAAAAATTGCCATCGTTGGGTGCAAAACTAGTGAAAATAAATCTCATTTGGATGTAGTTACAATTCATGAACTATTGAACTTTAATTTACTTGATAAATGTTGTCATTTTTGTTTTCAGCTTATATTGTTTTGTAGGACATATCAGTGATTAATACTAATAGCTTTTTCTTTCATTTGTATACTGCTTTATTTATTTGGACTATTTGGTCGTTTTTTTGTACCACCAGAGGCAGAACAAGCCCCAAACTGATCCTTCGACCGTATAGCTGTCGGCTCCGTGATCATACACGAGTCACGATCGTTTTTTGAAACAACTTTTTGTACATTTACAGTATATGTAAATAATTTGCATTTAGCTATTCGTGCATGTTTTATCTATATCTCAACACAGTCGGGGTCACAGCAACAACTGAGAGCTGGCTGCATAATATTATTAATATGTAATAGATAAAAGCAAGTTTCTTGTTCATTTTTTCTTGACATTCTGCCAAAAAAAATACGCAGTCGCAGGTTCCTCAATTTTGCCGGATGTCATGTTCATACAGAAAGCATCAAACCCTGACAAACCAGTACGTGCATGATTCGAGCAAATCGGAATCCAATTTGCCCAATCTTGTGTGAACATATAGTGTTAAGTGCTCCGACTGGGCTGTCCCATAAAAGTCAAAGCTGATTATTGATATCTGTTATGTCCATGGAATGTCCACGTGTCGACGCAATTGACACAAATCGACTATAATAATTTGGAACAAATGCGTCAAAGGAACCTGTTGCTTTGTATCTAAGGGAAGGCAGGTAAATCTAGTATCAATAAATTCACAAGTGATTTCTGGGCGAGAAGTACAGTACTTTAAATAGACTGCCCAAGCAGTACATACATACAAAAATGGTCAAAATATGTACAAAAGCTTTATTAATTAAAAGCGACGTTTCGTCCTAACCGAGGTCCTAACTTGGTTAATTCAAGACATCTTCGGGACCCAATGGCAGTGTAAAATGGAAAAAACTCGTTGAGACCCAGCGTAATTATTAGAAAAAATATCAAGATTTTGTTGGCGTCTCACCCGATGGAATAATATAGTTACAGATGGAAATTATCGGGTGTAAAGATAAAACATTTTACATACATTTATCAGCTAGACCTACAGCCAACCTCGTACCCAGGACTAGTCGCGAATTGAAGGCTATGTCGCCGCCTTCAATTCGCGACTAGCCCTGGGTACGAGGTTGACCTACAGCCAGCGCAGCTGGTCCTAGTTAGGTCTAGTGAATGTATATAAAATTTGCAAAGCCCTTCAACTATAGTGAAAAATATAGACTGTGACTACGTCCATTACATCATGCATGGATTTATTTTGATGTAACCCCCACTCCACCTTGTACCCAGACTCTCTCCCCCACTCGCCCACTCCAATGTCAATAAAGGCAGTCAATGTTGACAGCATGTGAAGTATATGTTTCATCCAAACAACATTGATGTGGAGGCGGGGTCAGGGGGCGAAACCATATACTAATTTGAAACACTCATGATTATGACATTTGATCTCATTGCGGTTACAAATGACTTCAAATTCTTTCCACCAGCTAGCGCGCCTATACTCTGATCAACTTATTCAAGACATTCCGGTTTTAAACAAGCAAGGTAGTTCTAAAATCTTTCTTTTTCTTACTCAAATTCCCGCCCTCCTACTCAAATTCCCGCCCCATTCTTGCCTGTAATTTCATACTTTGTAATATATTAACTTAAATTTATTCATAATCTATGTCTCTCATTGTAATTTTACTGTTAGTCTGAAGATGTCTCGAGCTAAAACTTCTTTCAATAAAACTTCTATGTATAGTTGTGTGTACGGCTTTATTCAAAGAACTATGCTGGGCTCTTATTTTCCATCATAAGAATGGAGTGAATAAACTTTGTTTCATAACCGTCCTCAGATATGTATGAAAAACTAATTTCATATATGTTACATTTTGTATTTGGTTAGAGCGCTGCACCGGAATCGCAGGGGTCTATAGTTGAATTTTTCGCAGCTGCTTGTGATTAAGTCTGAAAGTTGTATATAATCTTCCGAGTCGAAATTTACTTTACTATAATCTACAAAAACACTTCAATTACTAAATTACATGACAGTCACATAGACGGGAATGAGCTTGGGGGCGGAAATAAAACTATAGGAAAATGGGGACAGAACTTTCTTACTTTGTTTCAATAAATGTTTGAATCATAGTTAGAAATTAAGACTTTCGCGAAACGGAAATTTATCAGGATTGACGCAAGGATGTGGCCATTGCAAGGTAATGACATTCTATATAAATGTTCGCAAATTGTGCCTGCTTTTTGCTGAGACAAGTTCGCACGATAAATTCATAACAAATTGATAACAATTTAATCACAATATAACTTGACGTAAAACGAATTTCCTCCTGGCAAGCATATCAAAAACTAAAGTTTCCGTTTCGAGTTCTTCTACAATAGTAGTGATTTCTCTCTTGAGCCCACAAACATGAGCCCGCTGTTACACCGACACTGAGGTGAATAATTGGTATATACTTCATGTGACCCTAATTTATCCCTACCCCCACCCCACCCCACCACACTCCGCCCCTCTAAGTTGAGATTGCCAACAAAACAGTATTTCACAAGCTTTAAGTAATTTTATTCATTTAATAGAAATAGCTTTAAAGAATACACACTGTTAAAGGGGCAATGTCACCGATTTTTGAGCAATTCCAACCCTTGCAAATTTTGCCCAAAACTGAAAAAGAATGAGTGTAAGCACAAAATAAAGCAATAACAGACACAAAAAACATGTACAGAAGTCTGGATGGGCAAGATTACGTCAGGATTGAGATGGATTGTAAATGTCATCTTGATTAATTGTTGGCAGACACTTTTTCAAGTTTTAGTCAATTGTTATGAAAATGTCATGTTACATGTAGTTGCGTGGAAGTTTAAAGTTGTTTAATATGACTCATATATCATAACTTAATCCATTTACAATGTTTCTTTTTAACTTTGTAGTTCAGTTTTTGAATAAAAGGCATTTTAGGTAAAAAATCGGTGACATTGCCCCCAAAACTTTGTCGCTTTCTTTGTGTTTGGCGAAAGTGTAGCTTCGTTTAGTACAAACATTCGTCTGTAACGGGAACGAAATGGGAAGCCATTTTGATTTTGTCCGGAAGTGAATAGTTCATGCATGGATATCAATCAAATTGTGCGAAAAGCACTTTTCACCTCCCACGAACTCCCGAGTATATGTTCAATGGCTCTATTAGTCTATTTAATGCATTATGTTGGGCTCTTACTTTCACTGTCAATGATTAATGATAATTATCAACTCAACGTTCAGCCTGAAATAAACGAATTTAAAAAAAAAACCACCAAATCTTCGTGCGATCACAAAATGCGCAAAGTACTGAGAAAAAAAGTTTGCGTGAACATTTAAAATTCAAGAAAAAACCAAACGTTAATTAAATAAACTGCAGCCTTTAATTATAAAGTTATCACAACTATATAAATGTGGTTTCAAAAACATAATGTATGTGGCGGTTAGAAGATATTGAGAGCCGGATAGGAAGCCTTTGTCTATTTTGTATGTTACTGTAATCAGTATTTAAATTCAGCAGAGATTTCCAACTGCCAATTTCTAAAATGATAAAAACTCACTTGCGTGCCAGAGATTATCATTTAGTTTCTAACGAGAGTGACCAAAAGA
This sequence comes from Paramuricea clavata, assembly GCA_902702795.2. Lineage (NCBI taxonomy): Eukaryota > Metazoa > Cnidaria > Anthozoa > Malacalcyonacea > Plexauridae > Paramuricea > Paramuricea clavata. The sequence continues at coordinate 1,080 of CACRXK020016087.1, read as the reverse complement.
TAATAACTTATACAAACAACTTGCTGCAAACCTGCCCTGATGGCTGTAACGCGTCTAGCGGAATACGTCAGCACTGAACAATCAATATATTGGCATGTCAAACTCTATGAGCAATATCGTAGCGGCCTTTTTGAATGATGGTGTGTCGGCAAGCTCGATTCCTGTAATATTGATTCTCATACGAATACGGGAACAAGTATAGGTTTCCGCCTGTAGTAACACTGGATCAATAATAAGACATGATACTTACTGGACTTCTAGGAACAACACTGTTACAGTTCAGAACTATAAAAGAGCTATACTGTATAAATAAAGTTAATTTAGTTTAGGTTTCCTCCTGTAGTAACACTGGATCAATAATAAGACATGATCCTTACTGGACTTCTAGGAAGAACACTGTTACAGTTCAGAACTATAAAAGAGCTATACTGTATAAATAAAGTTAATTTAGTTTAGGTTTCCTCCTGTAGTAACACTGGATCAATAATAAGACATGATCCTTACTGGACTTCTAGGAAGAACACTGTTACAGTTCAGAACTATAAAAGAGCTATACTGTATAAATAAAGTTAATTTAGTTTAGGTTTCCTCCTGTAGTAACACTGGATCAATAATAAGACATGATCCTTACTGGACTTCTAGGAAGAACACTGTTACAGTTCAGAACTATAAAAGAGCTATACTGTATAAATAAAGTTAATTTAGTTTAGGTTTCCTCCTGTAGTAACACTGGATCAATAATAAGACATGATCCTTACTGGACTTCTAGGAAGAACACTGTTACAGTTCAGAACTATAAAAGAGCTATACTGTATAAATAAAGTTAATTTAGTTTAGGTTTCCTCCTGTAGTAACACTGGATCAATAATAAGACATGATCCTTACTGGACTTCTAGGAAGAACACTGTTACAGTTCAGAACTATAAAAGAGCTATACTGTATAAATAAAGTTAATTTAGTTTAGGTTTCCTCCTGTAGTAACACTGGATCAATAATAAGACATGATCCTTACTGGACTTCTAGGAAGAACACTGTTACAGTTCAGAACTATAAAAGAGCTATACTGTATAAATAAAGTTA
>CACRXK020016086.1:0-11657 GCA_902702795.2 Paramuricea clavata | reverse complement strand
TTTCTTCTTAAATATACAAACTACAGTGTTCGTTTTTTGTATCACTTCTTTGTTCGAATTGTTGTCATCGACGTCGGGTGAACAACAGAAGATTTCATAGCTACTTTACAAAATATTTAAATTTGAGCTTTTCAGTGTCGGCTTCGGTTGAAATAAAAAACAATCTTGATGGTTTAATTAAAGACGGTACGTCGAGAAACTTTGTTTTATCTTTTAGACTGTCGCGTGATTTTACCGTCAAGTTTATTCTTTCATACAGTTGCTTGTAAATTACCACTAACTTTTTAAAAACATTTTGAATCAGGAATTAGTAAAATAACAACAAATTGTCGAACGTCAGAAGTCTCGGAATCTACGCTCGTTATAATATTTGTTTACAATAATGTCCGTATATGTACTTTACTTTAATTACAACTGCCGACGTGAATGCCGAAGGGTGCCGAAGTAATTGCCGAAGGAATTTGAGGTGATTTCATTGCGTGCCTCGGCAAAAAATTGCCGAGGCACTGCCGAGGCAAACTCGAAAATTATCGAAAGGTTTCGGCAATTATTTGCCGAGGCAAAAATAGTTGAATTTCGAGGGTTGCGATGTCATGCCGATGTAGTGCTTGATGCTGTTTGCGTTTGCGTTTGCGTTTGCGTTTGCGTTTGCGTTTGCGTTTGTGTTTGTTGTGACAGTTGCCTTGTATACTATATCCTTAGTCTTGCATTTTCACTAGAGTGGGTATGCGTTCTTACAGTTGCAACGCATCTCTCCGTCTTCGCTCTGTGGCAGGTTTTTCTAATTATGCGTGCCTTAATGTCGGGTAATGATGGACACATTGTTCATGTAACTACAATATTGCTGACCTTAATAACTGTGTTTCTGTTAAAATTTTGGGAAGTTTGTAGTGAGGTCCAATGTTGGTTTTGGCACTCTTACTGGAATGGATGCTGGATGCTGCGTTGCCTATTTCTGCGTGGTTGTTGAAAGAATCACCACAACAACCACGCAGAAATAGACGTTAAACGAAACTTACAATGGTTTATCATGAATAATCATAAGAATGGTTCACGATAATCATAAGAATGGTTCGTCTTCATTTCAACCATGGCTCATTTTAAACATAATCATATTTCACGATAATCATAACCATGGTTTACATTGATCATAACTGCATGTTTCACGTGAATCATCAAGTATGCGACCGTTGGTGCGCATAACCTGCATGATCGTATGTACGACCTTTATGTGTACCAACGTTTGTACATATAACTCCGTATTTAAACGACAGGTTGCATTTCATTCTCAAATTTTACTTATAGGATGTTTGAGTGTATTGGAGAAAGAAATTGTACCAGAATCAACACCACTCACTGCAAGTGCGGAATATCGCAAAAGTTTAGCGATTGGCCTGTTTTATAAGGTACGTAAATTCAGTATTTCTTCCTGGAAGGTTTTTGGACTTGATCAAGGGAGCGCATCAGTATTCTTTTAGTCTCAAACGGCGACATTTACATGTATTAAGATGTCAAACTAGCTCATCAATACGAAAATGTGTGGGGCTACCAGAAATTGACCAATTAGCCTTTCTCACGCCGCCATTTTTGGGTTGCTTTTCAGCCGAAGTGTCCACGTAACAGGGACTTTTTTATAATTTTTTTGACGAAAGATGGTAAATTTGCTTTGTAAATGGTTAGTTTATTTTGAAAAATTGCTTTTCACATTGTTTTAATTGTCTGCATTGGTTAATGAGAATTAGATGCCACCATCAAAAAATGGCGGATATAGACTAATAGACCTTTCCCCTTATAACCAAAATTTTGATCTAGGCAAGTCTATACAAATATTTCATCACAGCTTGAAAGAGCATCCCAAAATTAGTAATATTCCAAAGTTTCGTTGCGAAATATTGTAAAATGAGGAAAATAGAGCCTTGCAAAGTTTGCAATTTTCAGTCATTTTGCATTACAAACGGTAAGTTGCAGCCCCAACACCCGAATCGGATGTCAATTTCCCGTTTGTAATACAAAATGACTAAAAAACAGCAAACTTCGGAAAAGTATGAAAGTATAATGAAAGTATAAGTTTTGCAATTTGACAGTAACATGAAGGAAAACAACAGCTCAAAAATCACAAGAGAACGTCAAATGTTATTGATTCGTACGGGAAAATATGAACTATGCATGTGGCTCGATGACATTCTACGAGCAGCTTATACACGTTTAAAAAATGAAGGTTACATTACCTGAGTGAGTTGTAATCTTATTTGTTCAACAATAGTTTCATATTTCTTACGATTTTGGTGTTGTAGACGTTTTGTAGCCTTGTTGGGTTTTTTTTTGTGTTGTCCATACAAACTACGACAATACAAAGGTTTCCTTTTCCGATTGACTTCATCATCTTTTGCGTTAAATATCATGTTATGTTTTCTCAGAAATATTATTTCAACTTTCAAGCTCAGTTTTATAAATAATATTTTCGAAAAAAAGCCGTAATATTTTCAGAAAAAAACCTGCCGGTAGCCGATAGCAAAAAAAAAACATTTTGTCAATTTTCCCGCGTTTTTTTCCCGTCTCCTGGACTACGAGGCCTCGATCACAATTTTTGAATAAGGTCTATTTTTTTAGTATTTTTGCACAAGTGAACACATTTTGTGAAAGTTTACTGACAAAGAAATAAGCGAAATTAAAATAAATCCAGTCTAAAAAAAAACACAAAAGCTTGTGTTAAAATACTAAAACAATTATTCGCCTCAGGCTCGGTGATTATCGGGGAATATTCACCTCGACTTCGTCTCGGCGAATATTCCCGGATAATCACCCCGCCTTCGGCGAATAATTGTTAAATAGTCACAATATAAATTTCGTCAAATAAGTTTTGTACTAAAATATTAATTTTGTCTTCCTTGTGAAGCAAAATAAAGAAAGGTACACTTTATGGATTATATTTTCTAATTTCTCCCTATGTAAAGGAATCCGGATTCCGGAATCCAACAAAAATTTGCACTTCAGAATCCGGAATCCGTGACGTAGAATCCGGAATCCATTGACTTGGATCCGGAATCCATTATTTTAATCATGGAATACGGAATCCAGCTTTCATACTTTATAAAATATAATGGTTTTGTAGCGTGACACATCAAACCCTCTGCATCAAACCTTAACGTACGTGATCTCATTAATTAAATTCATGCAATACAAGTATCCCCGCCTCATAAAATTTACATGGTGTTAATGAGAACAAACAAACTAACTCTGAATTATGCACTTGGGCGCAACAGGAGCGCGCAAATTTGTTGACTACCTCGCCGAAATAATTGAATCTTTAGTCGAATTACTGGTGCGTTGGAAACACTGATCGTTTTCTACTATTTTTGCCAAGATATGGGTCATTTTCGTGAGTCATGAATGGTAAATATTTGTTCGTGCGACATGCTTGACTTTAGTGTCGTGAAATGTGATTTGTAGTTTATAGCCGTGAGGCGTGATTGTCGATAAAAATGCTCCGTGAAATGAGAATTAAGGATGTCTGTTTTGTGAACTGTGATTTTACTTTGTTTATTTCAATCTATTTTATAAAAGTCATAATAGACATAATATGCGATAATAATTGATATGATCGATGTCACTCGATTGCATTGCACAAGAACAAAAATTTCTCAGGCCGTTTGGAGGTCGTCGCACGTACACGTCACTGAAACATGTAAGTTATAACGCAGTTTTTAACTGCCACGCAGAGAAGTGAGATAACTTAAATCGCAGATGCTGTACCATGCATTAAGCATACTATTAATAAACCTAAGTATTATTATTATATTATTTTTATTAGAATTTCCGTGAAATGTGAAATTGCTTTTTTAAAATTAAGATACGTGAATTGGTGAAACAGCTTTTGTTTTCATTGTGAAACGTGACCCATACCCCCCCCCCCATTTCCCACCCTCGGTATCGACCCTTTTATATCCCTTTGAGATTTAAATATCATAAATATTTAGCGTTGCCGTTGTTCAATTCTCAGATATAATTTAATAGTACATATAGTGAAATATAAATAATAACCGATCATTGTTATTTTTCATCTTTAATATGAAGCTATAGAGGTGAATTATAAACTTTAGGAGTGCTGATATATGGAAGTACATATTTAAACATGTAGAATACTAGAATTATTAAAAAGCCTGCAAAAGGAGTGTACTCAGTACCAAGGCGTTTCAAAAGTGCTTGTTATGGATAAGGATTTCGAAGGATCATTGTCATTTCAGCAGTAGGGCTGATTCCACTCCAACAAGAAATGGCTAAATACGCAAATCTGTTTAGGCTTGATAAAAAGGCAAAACAGTAGAAGTTACCCATAATAAACAACGACCACCTGAGAATTGTACAGGAAGTTGTTGCCTTCTTTGCTAATCTAGAGAACGAAGCTAGAGTTAGGACGGGGAAGTTAAATACAAACGGCCCAGACATGGTTATACCGCGAACAACGAGACGATGTTTTGAAATTGTCTTAGACTCCCTCACCGATCTACTAAACACGCTGATGGAGATTAATCATGAGGAATTGGCCAACAAGATTCGCTTCACAAGCCTGACAACATTAAGCGTAGAGACTTTCTTCAAAGGTATACGTTGCAGAATACGCACACAAGCGAGCTCGCTGTGTTGAAGTTATCATGCTTTGGATTTACCCGAGAAACACTTCAGCTACTTCACTGGCCCATATTCGTTTTATCCCGAGAAGATTATTAACGAAGAACCACCAAATTTGTCTGGCAGGCCAGCAGACAATGTTCCACACAAAAAGGAAGTGGGGATGCCAAAGAAGACAAACGAGAAGAAGCAGAGTGATGAAAATTTTTATCCAAGAACATGGAAGAGGAGTTCGACAAACAAATGTCCGCTCAAAGACTAAAGAATTAACAGACAGGTACCTTGCCGTGCACCCTGAGTATGCGTCCGTAAGTCATCTCAATTCCATCAGACATACCCGATGTAACAACTGCGTGTTTTGTTGCCGATGGTGCACATGGAGGACAACGCACAGACAACAATAAGAGTGCGTATGGTCTACTTAAAAGATGATGTAATTGCAGTTAGACATAATCGTAGGAGAGAATTGTCCCCCTATTGACTTGCCGTACTGATGCAAGATATTTATGTCGAATTGGCTACTGGAAAATACATGAGCATGAACTGCATCTTACCGAAGGTGGACAATTTCTTACTTGAAGACAGTTGAAATGTTATTTTGTCTCCCAATGAAGCCATCCGGTTGAGTAGGCTTGCTAACGGGGATGAAGAAAGTGAAGATGAAGAAGAGGAGGAGCAGGAAAGAGTATCTGCTGAAACACAAGAAACAGGACCATTAATTAAGACTTGAAGGAATGAGCTAAGAAGAAGGACTAGTCGTTTTATACTGCGTTAGGTAACAGAACTTACCAAATGATGAATAATGCTTCGTAATATTGACATTTAGTGTTTCTTGTTATTATGTTGATGTAATAAGCTTTAATGTCATGTTTTGTTTTTTAAAAGTGTTTAAAGGTTACTGATGTACATGTATAAGACTACCGCATGCATGTTTACAGCAGTCTTTAGCAGTTTTAGGTCCTCTAATCTTACAAAATATAATAAAGCCTTATTTTGACCGGATGTTATACAGGTTAGTTATTGAAATCTTTATAAAAAGTAACTATTAGTCAAGGAATCCACTGACTATTATTAAGAAGGAATCCGGAATCCGCGGGTCACGATCCGGAATCCACGGTTCTGGATCCGGAATCCACGAGCCAGGATTCGGAATCCGACACCATCTTGGATTCCTTTACATAGGGCGACCTAGCACTAATATTTCACAAGAAAATGACCATGCAATAATCATAGTTAAACGTCAATTTGTGGCTTGCAACTTCAGATAAACAGCAGTGGACTTACATTACCTTTTTCCCTAAATCTTTGTGATAGAAACATAATTGGTATTAATTTAAATATATTATCACTGGTTTGGTGTAAAGTAGTTAATATTTTCTGACCGAAATAATAATTTGAAATGTGGCTACCTCCTGCAAATGGACGTATATGGCCAAGTTCTCCACTTTACTCCGCTGTTTATCGGCGATCTCGTCGACATCCTACAAAAAATGTAAATCATCTCAGACATAATGGTATCAAGAACATTTTAAACAAGTTTCAACTTGGTTTCAAGTAGATCATACCTGTTTAACCATCGACAAGGTAAATCCACAACTTTGTCCAAATTCGGCGCCATTTTGTCATCCCATGTCGGTTGTCAACAATTCGGCCTTGTTACTCTTCCATCCAAGCCATTTCCATTCCACTAATAATAAATTTAACCCTTTATAACGGTAGGAAACTAAAAAATCTAAACAAAATATAAGAAATGCGCCATTTTATCACCCTGTAAAATTTTGCTCACGAGTCTTTCAAAACATTCCGTACAAATATCGCGTGACAAAGTAACAGGGACGTGACAGGAGGGGGTGAACTATTTCACGAAGGTAGAAGAACGCTGCGTGAAATAGACTAAAAGCTAAATACAATCATACAAACGTTTGTTTTATTTCCTGTAGCGACAAATATATACATATTATTATTTATTAATATGAAAAAGTCATACAAATTAAATGTTGATTGTTGGATACTGTGTGGGCTTTCCTTTCATTTTTCAAGTCTCTACCCCCCCTGCCAAGTCCCTGTTGCTAAACCACGCGAGATTTGTACGAAATGTTTCGAAGGACTCGTAAACAACACTTTACAGGGTGATAAAATGGCGCATTTCTTATATTTTGTTTAGATTTTTTAGTTTCCTACCGTTATAAAGGGTTAAATTTATTATTAGTGGAATGGAAATGGCTTGGATGGAAGAGTAATAATGCTGAATTGTTAACAAGCGACATGGGATGACAAAATGGCGCCGAATTTGACAAAGTTGTGGATTTACCTTGTCGATGGTTAAACAGGTATGATCTACTTGAAACCAAGTTGAAACTTGTTTAAAATGTTGTTAATACCATTATGTCGACGTCTGAGATGATTTACATTTTTTGTAGGATGTCGACGAGATCGCCGATAAACAGCGGAGTAAAGTGGAGAACTTGGCCAAATACGTCCATTTGCAGGAGGTAGGCACATTTCAAATTATTATTTCGGTCAGGAAATATTAACTATTTTACACCAAACCAGTGATAATATATTTAAATAAGTACCAATTATGTTTCTATCAAAAAGATTTAAGGCTAAAGGTAATGTAAGTCCACTGCTGTTTATCTGAAGTTGCAAGCTACAAATTGACGTTTAACTATGATTATTGCATGGTCATTTTCTTGTGAAATATTAGTGCTAGGCATTTCACACTTACCAATGTCACCCCCAAAAGCACCATCTCTGAACCATATAAGCACCTCAGAATAGCCAAAGCTTCTATGGTTTGGTAGATAGCAGCATGGCGAAAGCGTCGTTTTTGGGTGTGGTCAGTTTTGGACGTTTCGTCCCGGATTGGGGTTCGGGCAGCGTTACCATGTTGACCGTTATGGTCAACTTGCCCTAAAACAGTTGAGATTATCTGTCCTAAATGAAATGCATACAAACTCATATACAGGTCCTAGACTAGTCAGAGTAAGCGCCTTTCAACTCGGAGAACGGACGTTGGGTTCGATTCTCGCTACGGGCCCATGTGAAAGAGTCAACGCTCTGCTGAAAGTCGAGGGTTTTCTCCGGGCGCTCCGGTTTCCTCCCAGAAGAAAAGTGGTCAGGGTGGATTAGGGTAGACATAGCTAGTTAGGAAGTAATATCACAATTGTTGTAGAAGATAATTAGTCTACACGGCTAAATACGATTAGCGGTTGTTGCAATAGTTGATGAAAACAGGTTTGAACAATGTTTTGCTGCCCACATTGTGCACAGTTGTCAACAATCATGAACAATATTGTTACACCCGATTCAGGCTCAACAGTATGTTACGAAACATTATCACTCATACATAGAATTTTAGGTAAAAATAAATAACACAAAATGTTTGGTTGAGAGCAGGTGAAATGCTCGTGCAAGTAAATATTATCCAAAGCATAATGAGAGGAAATAATGGATATTTTGCCACGAATCAAAGTAAAGTAAATATTTCAGTTCTTCGGAAAACATTCATTATTTCTTCCATTAGGCTATGACAGTTTGTTAGACTAGCTGCAGTTGTGTATGTAGAAATGTCATGTTTTGATTGACCTGTTTCCTCATAGTTTATATTGTGGGCAGATTTGTTTAAAGAAAGCAGCTGCCTGAGGTCTCATGAATATTGACCTTTCACGTGTACAGAGTCAAGCGTAAAGGATGAGTCATCCCAAGCTAGATAACACTCGGTCATGCAATTTAAATATTACGTCATCAAAATCTTAGTTCGATAAAATTGTAAGTAAATTTAGTTCAATAGGTAAAGTAAGGTTCACATAGCTAGGTATAGTTCGAAGATTTTACTATGATGTGTTGATAAGTATTTTAAGTTGTGAACATGTTTTAATGATGATCGATTGAACAGCAAACCGACCCGACCTGTACGACAACGCCTTAAATAAGCAGAATGTGAGTGCTGGAACGAGCTAGCAACGCCAACCCACTCTTCCATAGCGCAACGTTGATTGGCTGGATACAGATCACACCACTTCTTAGACCACGCCACAAAGATTCCCTCAACCGTTAGTATAAAAGGACGTGCACAATCCAAATTCGTCACTGAAGTTACATTAAGAAACATAAGATGGAAAATTTGAGGCATATAAAATAAATTTCAACTTACATTTCATTCTCATATCACGTTTTTCTTCGTTTATCACGGTTTTAAGCAAACCATAGCTCGACGTGTACGATATTTGTTCCCATGTTCACGTCGCCATATATTCACTTCTTCCAATCACTCGATTACAAAAAAAATCAGCCCAAAACAAAGAATTCATGATCGATTTTTAAAAGAATAACCGTTAATTTGTAAATCGTTGAATGGAAAGCAAAAAATCGTCAGCTAAAACAACTTCTTGCTAACTTTCAGCTTTGTTTTGAATGTAAATGCTATAGAGCTTTGTTTCTGCCCGCGATTTTTTGGTCAGCGATGACAAATTTCCCACCTGTTTATAACACAAGTTTTTGCTATCAGATTTCATATCAAGTCTGTTTAATGCTAGGCGCATTTACCACATTATATACACATATTTGTTACACTAAGAACCAAAACTTTATAATGATATAGTGACAGTGGCCAAAGTCCATTGCCGAGTGAGCAGTGAACAACGAATCGACGCAAAAAGAACGAAGAATTCGGAAGGCGGACTGCCGATGACCTTTCGGCACTTCTGCTTCCACGTGAATATTAAAACGTCCATATTCGAGTTAAGGATAAATTTGGATAAAAAGAAAGAAACGTATCCGTTTATCAAAATATTTATCATATTTCATAAAGCAAAGCAGAACTATCTTGCTCCGAAATTGTGCTGAACAGTGAACCAAATCAATGTAAGTCTGGTATGTCTTTGCATGTCTTAATGTCTAGGAACGCAAGGTTCCACGGTGTAGAAACACCACTGAAAAACAGCTTACTGTGCATTTACGATCGCGCATGACCACAATGCACTGCGCCAGAATGTTTTGAGATAAAAATCCCCATCTACACAATTTAGATCTGCTGCGTCGCTCGCTCGCTCCAGGCAAGCTCGCTTCCGTAGCAATAATTAGATCGCGTTTACGTATTTTAGGCGCAACACACGACACTTAATTTAAATTGAAAAGGACAGAATGTATGCGGAATACTTCTTTTGACTTCGCAACAATTGCGCTATTTCTAAGTCAAGTACCCAGGTAAAATATACACTATACAAAATATACACTATTAACATTTTATTAAGTGAAAACCCAAATACAAATATTGGAATTCTAACCGTCCCTCATCAGCGTAAAATGTAAGCAATATATATTCTTATATGCAACAACTGCGTGAGAACAGTACATACTTTGCTACTTTCTTAACTAAAGTAATCCACGCCTGACAGTTTTGCTAACAAAGAAACTGTTAGCCTGCAGTAAAGCATGTAGCCTCTACTCTGTGGTGATACTGTGATTTGCAAATTTTCAACTTTTACGTTTGAATATATTTCGTTGAAGAAAATCACGAGGAAAAGCTTTATTTCGTAATGGATAAGTGATTTTGAGACCTGCCAAAGGCTTATTGATCTCGGGTATGAAATATTACTCTTTATATCATATAATTATATACGTCCATCGACCATATTTACTCATTTTATCTTGTGGCTGTTGCTTCAGTGTTGGCCTGTTGTGGCTGCTAAAATTTGTAGTTGCGCGCGAGATTTATATTGAATTATTTAATTTCAATGCCGTCAAATATTAGTTAAAATTAGCAATTCAAATTTTCAATAAACACGTTATAGTAAACTGTACAGGGAGGGTTGCACTTGACACCGCTTGTTTGACAAAACTCGAGAAAGCATGTTTGAACCCACATAGTAAAATATCCAAACCAGCCATTCTTCCACAGATCACTGATTAAGTATTGGGAAAAGGAAGATCCATTGCTTCATTCGAAACATGGAGAGACCAGCAAGGACAGCCGAAAAATGGGGTGGGAGGGTGGGCGCCTTAAACCACGCGTCACAAAATGATATTCCCATCCCCACCCCTCCACCCCACCATGGCTAACGATCAAATCTCTTTACTAGAACACTTCTTCCCCGTGGCGATCAGCACAAAACAAGCTGTATTAGAGAAAATCCTACCTTTTAAGTATTTACCTCCATTAATTATTCAATAAACATAACCCTAATGCATATTTTAACACTTAATCAGTTCCCGTGGAACATTTTGCCAGTTTGAGTAGTAAAATATCCAAACAGGCCATTCTTCCACGGATCACTGATTAAGTATTGGGGAAAAGGAAGATCCATTGTTTCATTCGAAACAGGGAGGTAGGCTCTTACGCGGAATTAAGCAATGTTTCATACCTCTTCCCCTTCATCTACTTCCTCCCATTCCCCATACTCAATCTCCCTCTACTCAAAATCCCCCCCCCCCCACACTTATTCCCAATACTCAAACTCCCCATACTCAAATTCCGATATTCCAATGTTCCAAATAATCCCAAATCTTAATACCATTGCATGACACACAATATAAACACGGCTAGGATGTCAATGGTGGAAAAACGAGGACAAAATCTTTAACATCATTAAGGTCCTTATACAATTGCGGAACAGCTGTCATTGAAAATTGTCATACATAGACCCCCTTATCGCTCCCACCCATCAGGGGCGTAGGAAGCACCTGGAGTTTGGGGGGGGGCACCGGCTTGTAGGGGCACATTACTATCGGAAAGGGCACCTAAAAAATTTTTCCCGGAAATGTTGTCGACGGGGGGGGGGAGAAATTTCTCCTGAGGAAAATTTTCCGTCGTATCATACCGAAATTTATGTTTGTGACCTAATTTTTAAAAAAAATTTGTAAATTTCCACACAAAAATGGCACCTATTGTTTTAATTTAGTATTTACAGCGACATTATCTTCTACAAAAGGGCACTTTTCCTCACAAAAAAGGGCACTTTTCAACACAAAAAGGGCACTTTTTATCACAAAAAAGGGCACTTTTAGTCCTTTAAAAAAATTTGGGG
>CACRXK020016085.1:0-11658 GCA_902702795.2 Paramuricea clavata | reverse complement strand
TAATCGGTTGAAATGACCTTACAAATCGGTTGAAATGACCTTACACCACCCCCCCCCCCCTGAAGAATTCCTGAGGACGGCCCTGACGACTCCAGATAATTTCTTTAAATTAAAGGGTTAGTATTCGGGAATAGTCTGAATTGCTTTTGAGTTCATCCACATTGTTTTACCTTTTTAATGTTTTCACTAGCTTGTCTAATGCTTAGGCCACGTACAAAAGTATTTGTTTAGCGTCCATCCATTTTTCAGATCGGGCAGAAGCTTTTTATTGCCCTTTTTTATTTTAATATAAAAATTATATAAAATACATTGGGACAAGTACTCTATAGCTTAAGACGTTAATAGTAGTTTCATCCCTCGATTTAATGGCAACTTTGAACTGTAAATTCATACTACGAGTAAAACCGAACTGAAAGATTTTTTCAAAGGATTCATGGGGACGCCAATTAAACAAGTAATTTATTTTAGGCAGTAAAGAGACGCTCAAACAATATTACTGCGTGGACATTTTTAAGTTTACTAGTACTTGAAAACATGTCCAAGTGACATTTAAATATTCAATTTACATAATCATCGTACAGGTGGCATTCTTCAAGTTAGTAGTGTGGCTGTCGGACGGTCATTTTGTCGCAGCTGGAAAAGACTACAGAAGGCTGCAATTATGGTACAAGCTTGGAAGGTACTAAAAATTTACAATGTATACAGTATAAACTATTTAGATATATGTACAATTAAGAACAGGAGCGTTACACTACCATGTTTTTAACAGTCCTTGTCCTTTCGGCAGAATATATAATAAGTTGTTCTAATATAACATGCACCCTTATTTTAGCATTCACATGGTTAGTTTTTTGATTATCTAATAACAAGTCGTTGGATATAAACTGCATGCATGAATGAACGACTGCTCTTTCCTAGGATTCCCAAAGCTCCAACCGACATGACGACAAACTTTACTCTATTATACTGAATTCTCAGTTCAGAGCATAGACCACTATAATGATTGTGTTTACGTACAGCATTGTCTTTAATTCTGGTCTCAAAAACCGACAGTTAATTCCAATTGCAAAACAAATAGCCAACTCCATTGTTTGTCTATAACTACGATATCAGGGCGTCTTTGTTCACCAGTAATGATATAGAGGGGCTCGTATAGCCTGTCATATCACAGTGTAGTTCCATGTTATTCGTGATTGATAGCAAATAGTCGGTTATAATCTTCGACACGGAATTATGTTTCCATGCCGGTATAGCGACCCACTTCTAGCCTCTAGAACTAGGTTTCCCAGAACTAGAACTGCGTGTTGTAGCATACTTTACATAAAAGCATTTTCGCTTTTCTTTTCCACATTCAAAATTCAGCCTCGTCCCCGATGTGGTAACACTGGATCAAAAAGAGACTGCCTGATCCTTACTGGCCCTCCAGGAAGCCCAGTTTAGATTTGACTGAATCTGAGCGGGTATCCAGTTTATTTTTAGTTTAGTTTATATTCCTTCTCATCGGCAATCAACATTTTTTTCTTATAGAAAATGATTATATCAAAAGTAACGCTAGCTGTTTTTGTCCTGGTCTATTTATTCAATGGTCAGTACTAGCTCTTCTTGGCATCCGTTCAAGATGTTTTGTTCTTTAAACAATGGTTACTGAAAAACTGTTTTTCAATTCTAGGTCTTCAAGTGCAGGCACTGACATGTCTGTGCACAGGGAGTACATGTGTAGACAATGTGACAACATGTTCAGATGTCAATGATCTTTGTTACACAGCAGTAATAATAAACCTGCAAGATAACACCACTAGAATCGAAAAAGGTTTCCATTTCTTATATACGTTTAGCGTTTCTGTTTCAGTCTTGCTTTGGTCTCGTATAATCGTGGTTTCAACAAATATCATTTGATTTTAGGTTGTAAGCCAAGAGACGAGTGTGCTTTAGCAGACTACTGCCCTGTTCGCCAAGTTACTAACGTCTGTGCGATATTTGGTTGCTGCTCCAATGACCGCTGTGTGGCCAATTACACCCTGGTTGAAAACTTTCAAACTCCTACCTCATCTGTCGTTCCTATGACAACAAAATCTGAAATGGTCGCTACCAGTACCGTGTCAAGCTCGATGTCAAGTGTGCGGATTGCACCAAGTAGAATTGGTACTACACACGTTTCGAGTTCAGTTGGATTTGTCGATACACGGCCCACTTCCCCCAATGCATCAGGACGCGTGTTCAGTTCGGGTGTATTTGTCATTGTAGCGATTGGATTGTTGTGCGGAATGTTTTAACATCCCCCGAGAGTGTCAGTGTGAAGATTACTTCATTTAACTGAACTTAATTTTGCTTGTTAAAGTAGCGCTATGCAGTTTATATATCAAGATGAACTGCAGTTTACATAAAACATAGTCAAGAGACATGAGCGATCTGTATACCAGCATATAGGTAGTGACTCCAGAATTTGTTTTTTAAATTAAAGGGTTAGTATTCGGGAATTGTCTGAATTGCTTTGGAGTTCATCCACATTGTTTTACTTTTTTTAATGTTTTCACTAGCTTGTCTAATGCTTGTAGGCCACGTACAAAATTACTTGGCGTCCATCCATTTTTCAGGTCGGGCGGAAGCTTTTTATTTCCCGTTTTTATTTTAATATAAAAATTATATAAAATGCATTGGGACAAGAACTCTATAGCTTAAGACGTTAATAGCAGTTTCATCCCTCGATTTAATGGCAACTTTGAATTGTAAATTCATACCACGAGCAAAACTGGACTGAAGGATTTTTTCGAAGGATTCATGGGGACGCTAATTAAACAAGTAAGTTTATTTTAGGCAGTAAAGAGATGCTCAAACAATTTTACTACGTGGACATTTTTAAGTTTACTAGTACTTGAAATGTCCAAATCACATTTAAATATACAATTTACATAATCATCGCACAGACGGCTTTGTTTGAAACTATTCTTCAAGTTTCATAGTGTGTGTGTGGCTGTTGAGTGTTGGACAGCCATTTTGTAGCAGCTGGCATAGACTAAAAACCATTGAAATGAATACACCGCAGGTAACAAATTCACAAGTAAGTTAATAATAATAATAATAGATCTGAAGACGAAATAAGTACGGCTATATCTTACAATTTAATACCTTTATACAGAAAATATATAGTGCTCAAGTGGGGTTGGTTTAGTCTTAATTCATTATAGCAGTATATTAAATGCTTATGTTAAGATTATTCTAGGTGGGAGATAGACTATTATTTCGCCAAGCATTGCAGTTTTAACTTAATAGTGGTATTATGTGGACAGTTTATGTTCCTTATATATAGAAATATAATAAAACCTTTAGAGGTTCAAAATGTAGCCGGCCATGATTATTACATATGCAGTACATTCAAGAATATGGTAATGTTTTTACTATAATAGATATTGGTTTATAAATTAACAGTCTCAGAGAGAAGTTTGGTAATTGTTACGTAATGCGAAATGTAGTGTTCATGTGCTTTAAATTTACTGAACTGATTAACCGACACGAGGAAGCCATCATGCAATATGTTATGTGGTTTTATATATTCTTTGCTCACTAAATGAATATCTAATTATTGCCACAAGGCATATGTTAACATATATACAAAGAGTGTTATCACGAACAATTTGTCAAGTACTTTTTCAACAGTTACAGCCATGCACGAATAAATTACCCGACTGAAGTTGCCGTGCAGCAAATGGTAGTCAATTGTCAGTTTTCAGAGTGGAAAAAATACACTCCCAATAATTCATCTCATATATACTACTCTTGCATGTATTTGGTGGTAAACAAATATTAAGTTTATGTAAATTAATGGTCTGGCATACTTTTCCTTGACAATATACAAGTTGATCGGTCAATATGTTTTCATTGACAAGTTGATCGGTCAATAAGTTTTCCTTGACAAGTAACAAGTTTTCCTTGACCAGTTTTGTTAGAATGTTGTTAAACATATATCTCACGCCAAGGCTGTCTTTTGTTTGCCAAAACCATAGAAATTTTTCAAGATTTCCTTGGCGGCCGTACGCAGGAACAAACTTTCCTTGTCCAAAAGCTGGCAAGACTAGCTTTGCAAGACGGTTCCTTGGCAAGAAAAAAATGTCAATATTTTGCCCGTATACATGCACATGCGCGAGCAAATAAAAATTGTCAAGGAAATTTTGCTCATCTGTATGAGGCTGTGGTGTGAACAATGAGGAAGTTGATTACCATATGAAATGAACTCCGTTTCCCGAAACCCGATTAAGACGTGACCATGCAGAGTCCACTCCTTTAAGCCGCTTCCTTTCGGATCCGCCTATCCGGCAAATATATTGCCCACTGACAAGAACAATAAGTGAGATAGAGCTATACGCGGTATAAATATGTTAGTGGTGAAATAAGTTATTATTGTTTTTATATTTATTAAATAAAGTTAATTTCGTTTGGGTTTCCTCCTATTGTATCGGGAGATAAGGTGGAATTTTTCAGGTTTTATATAAAATTTCCACATTCCCAATGGTGATTTGGCAAATTACGCAAAAACTCACGGCGTTGAAAAATTACAAAACTGTTAATGCTTCAAGCAAATTCCCCATTAAAAAATTCAGCTTCATCCCCCGATGTTAGTAGTAACACTGGATCAAAAAGAGATGATCTTTACTGGAGCTTTAGGAAGAACAGTTTTATAGTTTGATAGACCTATCCAGAAAAATAAAGTTAGTAGTAGTTTAGTTTCCTCCTGTAGTAACACTGGATCAATTAATAAGGGATGATCCTTACTGGAACTTCAGAAAGCACAGTTTAGATTTGAATGAGAGGTATTCAGTTTATTTATAGTTTAGTTTATATTCCTTCTCATCGGCAATCCACATTTTTTTCTTATAGAAAATGTTCATGTCAAAAGTAACGCTAGCAGCTTTTGTCCTGGCATATTTAATTATGGCATCTACCCCAACCTCTGCCCAGTCACCCTCCACCACCCAAAAATCCACATTTTTTTCTTATAGAAAATGTTCATGTCAAAAGTAACGCTAGCAGCTTTTGTCCTGGCATATTTAATTATGGCATCTACCCCAACCTCTGCCCAGTCACCCTCCACCACCCAAAAATCCACATTTTTTTCTTATAGAAAATGTTCATGTCAAAAGTAACGCTAGCAGCTTTTGTCCTGGCATATTTAATTATGGCATCTACCCCAACCTCTGCCCAGTCACCCTCCACCACCCAAAAATCCACATTTTTTTCTTATAGAAAATGTTCATGTCAAAAGTAACGCTAGCAGCTTTTGTCCTGGCATATTTAATTATGGCATCTACCCCAACCTCTGCCCAGTCACCCTCCACCACCCAAAAATCCACATTTTTTTCTTATAGAAAATGTTCATGTCAAAAGTAACGCTAGCAGCTTTTGTCCTGGCATATTTAATTATGGCATCTACCCCAACCTCTGCCCAGTCACCCTCCACCACCCAAAAATCCACATTTTTTTCTTATAGAAAATGTTCATGTCAAAAGTAACGCTAGCAGCTTTTGTCCTGGCATATTTAATTATGGCATCTACCCCAACCTCTGCCCAGTCACCCTCCACCACCCAAAAATCCACATTTTTTTCTTATAGAAAATGTTCATGTCAAAAGTAACGCTAGCAGCTTTTGTCCTGGCATATTTAATTATGGCATCTACCCCAACCTCTGCCCAGTCACCCTCCACCACCCAAAATCCACTTACGGCAAAATCATCCTCCCTCGAACCTTCATCATCTGTCGTTCCTATGACAACAAAACCTGAAATGCCCGCCACAAGTACCGTCCAAGCAAAAATTCCCGCCACCAGTACCGACCAAGCAAAAATTCCCGCCACAAGTACTGTCCAAGAAAACATGCCCGCTACCAGTACCGTCCAAGAAAAAATAGTCACTACCAGTACCAGTACCAGTACCAACCAAGCAGAAATGACTTCCATGATGCGAACTTCCAAAATGACAGCGGTTAAGCCTACGACGTCAGCACAACCGGAAATAAAGTCGACTACGGAAAATATGATGTCAAGCTCGATATCAAGTGTGTCGATTACACCAAGTGGAAGCACGCACACAATTAGTACTACACAAGCTTCGAGTTCAGTTGGATTTGTCGATACACGGCCCCCTTGCTCCAGGGCATCAGGACGCGTGTTCAGTTTGGGTGCATTTGTCCTTATAGCGATTGGATTGTTGTGCGGAATGTTTTAACATCCCCCGAGAGTGTCAGTGTGAAGATTACTTCATTTAACTGAACTTAATTTAGCTTGTTAAAGTAGCGCTCTCCAGTTTATATATGAAGATAAACTGCAGCTTCCATAAAACATCGAAACGTCAAAATTTTACTTGTATTTTTCAAGTGGTGGAATTAGCCTTTCTCGCCATGACGAATATCCGCCATTTTTGGGTGGCATCTAATTCTCGTTAACCAATGCAGACAATTAAAACCGGAATATGAAAAGCAATTTTTCAAAATCAACTAACCATTTACAAAGCAAGTTTACCATCATTCGTTCAAAAAATTGTGAGAAGTCGCTGTTATGTGGACTTATCTCACAGACTTCGGCTGAAAAGCCACCCAAAAATGGCGGCGCGAGAAAGGCTAATTCTTCTCAATAGAGAGCTTTGGGTGTAGCGTGCTTTCCCAAATTCAATTATGCTTTTAATTATTAATTGGTGCTCTGTTGTTGTTTTAAAGACAAAATATCTGGATAATACTAAGAAACAGCTTCATTTCAAAGGAAAATAAGAAACTTTACTGCAATTTGTAATAAGCTTAGTTCTGTTAAATCCATATCCAAAAAATGAGAAATAGTACTCAATATGTAAAAGCAAATTTTCAGTTGGACATAAAATTGCACTGACGTGTCTATATGTGTGCTCCAGTAACCGTTACAGAACAGCAAATAGCAAGCTTAAGCATAGTCTATCAAGATATGAGGATCTGGAAACTAAACAGAAGTCATTGTGTTATGTTTTTCTCTGAGTTTATGTTAATTTGTGCACGGTCACGGTGATTGAGCTCATTGTATTTTCGTATAATGACGTAATCGTCTAATAAGGACAGCTGAGATGAAACGTGCGACCACGATGAATAATATTTAATGAAGTTGAGACAAAGGATTTGTGCACGTTGAGGTACAGTTCAACATCAAACAAAGGTCTTCTATTTTGTGGCTTTGAAGTTTCCCAGGATTCCAGATCATCATATCTTGACAGACTATGAAGATTGTCGAGAAAGGACTAGAAAACTGTGTTTGTATCAGTTTGTGGTTATCTTCAATACATATGACAAAACATAAGATTTTTAAAGTTTTTTGCTTCCTTACATGAGCGTTATGATACAAAATGCCGCCAAAATGAGTTATACCAATTTTTGAATGAGGTCCGTGTTGACAAAACTCGCGTGTTTAAGCTTACTAATGGTGGACGACTCCAGAAAAGTTATTTTAAAGCCAAGGGTTTAATTTGTATTCGGGAATAGTCTGAACTGCTTTTGAGTTCAACCACATTGTTTGACTTTTTTTAATGTTTTCACTAGCTTGTCTAATGCTTAGGCCACGTACAAAATTACTTGTTTAGGGCAGCTTTTTATTTCCCTTTTTTATTTTAATATAAAAATTATATAAAATACATTAGGACAAAAACGCAATAGCTTAAGACGTTAATAGAGAGTTTATAAGCTTCGCGTTATACGTCAAACGGCAAACGCCAGGCAAACGGAAAAATTTTACGGTATCAGGCAATAAAGAGTAAATGAACTTGCTGTTTTAAAATTGAAATACATAATTATTCTTTCGACACAAGAAAGAAAATATGAAACAAAAACGTTCAACGAAAATTTTGCCAAGGAAGTTCGAACCTGCCCGTTTCCCGTTCCCGGAAACGTGAAGCTTAATTAAACTCCCTAATACAGTAATAGGTCTAATAGCAGTTTAATACCTCGAAATTGTAATATATCTTTGAATTGTAAATTCATACTACGAGTAAAACTGAACTGAAGGATTTTTTCGAAGGATTCATCACTGGGGACGCAAAACAAGTAATTTATTTTAGACAGTGAAGAGACCCTCAAACTATTACCACGTAGACATTTTTGAGTTAACTGGTACTTCAAGTACTGTACTTGAAAACATGTCCAATCATCGCACAGGTTTCATTTTCAGTTTTGTAGTTTGAAACTATTCTTCAAGTTTCATAACACGGCTGTCGGACCCTCATTTTGTAGCAGCTACAAGGACTATAAACACACAAGGCAACAAATTCACAAAGTAAGTTAATAATATTAATAATAATAATAATAATAATAATAATAAATTTTAAGACGAAATAAGTAGGGCTATATCTTACAATTCAGTAGCTTTATACAGAAAATATATATAGTGCTAATTAGTGGGGTTATTCGGTTTAGCCTCATTAACAGCATATACTGCTAATGAAGTTTAAACCGAATAACCCCACTAATATTAGCACTGTATATTTTCTGTATAAAGCTATTGAATTGTAAGATATAGCCCTACTTATTTCGTATGCTTATAGATTCTTCTAGAAGCTAGGTTATTATTTGAAATGCTTATAGATTCTTGTACGTAGAAGCCAGACTATAGAGTGTTTGCACTCATTCTCCAGGGACCAACTCTACAAAACCCATGGCACAGGCCATGTTGGCGTTCCAGTCAAAAGAGTCTAACTAAAATTATTTTGAATTGGAACACCAACATGGCGGCTGTGACGTAATGTGCAAATGCTCTATTATTTCGCCAAGCATTGCAATTTTAAAATAGTAATATTATGTGGACAGCTTATGTTCGTTATATATTGAAATATAATAAAACCTTTAGAGGTTCAAAATGTTCGTCTAAACCACAGAATTTCACTTTCTACACGAGAGAAACTTGCTGAGCTAACCGCCTCGAGTCACTTTGGGAAAACTGCTCAACAACGTAATTGACAAAATCATTTGCATTTTCCTCCATTTTGTTCCAAGTCACATGAAGAAACCATGGTTTGTCATTGGCTAATTGATTCAAGCAACTCAATACTAAGCTCACAACATCCGCAGACGTTGATTTTTTCCTCACGAGGTGAAAAATAACAAACACGATAGATATTTTCCTCAAGGCCTCGAGAGGTCAAATCCTCACGAAAACTATCCGCACACGAGAGCCTGACTTGCTGAGCTAGCTGCCACGCGAGGCGGTTAACTCAGCAAGTTGCTCACGTGTGCGGCAGGCTTTGTGCAATGTGGTTTCATTCTCTGCTGAATAAATGAATAATAAAACACTCCGCCCTTCGGCAATTTCTCGTTTTCCCAATTTCCACTCGTGTTGATATTACTGTATATCAACACGGAAAATGTTTTATATTTGTTAATTATTACACACTTTTCCTTGACAAGTTGATCGGTCAAATACGTTTCCCTTGACTCGAGTTGGCTCGTGTGCACGAAATGTTGTTAAACATTTATCTCACGCCAAGGCCGCCTTTTGTTTGCTAAAACCATAGAAATGTTTCTTGTACACTTGTCATGTTTTCCTTGGCGGCCGTATACACGAACACATATTCCTGGCATGACTATAGCTTTGGAAGGAAAATTTGTCACTTTTTTGCCGTGCACACGAGCAAATAAATCTTGTCAAGGAAAACTTTCTCGTCTTTATGGGGCTGTAGTGTGAACAATGAGGAAGTTGATGACCATCTTAAATGAACTCCGCTTCCCGAAACCGGATGAAGACGTTCATCAGTCCTTTAAGCCGCTCCCTTTGCCGATCCGGCAAGAGATAGATGGTTTTATTCAATATCTTGACTTGCAGTATATATACTGAATTGATAAGGTTTACAGTTAAGAAGAAGATTTTTTAAACTATTTACAAAAAATTATTTGCTATTTACAATTATTTTATTTGCAGTCCTATTAGAACTGATAGAGCTATCCAGTATAAATAAAGGTTAGTTTAGTTTCTTCCTGTAGTAACACTGGTTCAATAAGGGATGATCCTTACTGGTCAGGAAAGCGAAGTTTAGATTTGACTGAGAGGTATCCAGTTTATTTTTAGTTTAGTTTATATTCCTTCTCATCGGCAATCCACAATTTTTTTTCTAGAAAGATGTTGAGAGTACCGCTAGCAGTTTTTGTCCTGGCATCTTTATTTAGTGGTCAGTACAAGCTCTTCTTCGCATCGTTCAAGAGGTTTTGTTCTTAAAATAATGGTTACTTACCGAAAAACTGTTTTTCAATTCTAGGTCTTCACGGGCAGGCACTGACATGTCTGTGTACAGGGAGTACGTGTGCCAACGGTGTGACAACATGTACGGAAGACAACGAGCTTTGTTACGCAGCTGTGATTAGACTGAAAGATGCTAGCACTAGAATCGAAAAAGGTTTGCATTTCTTCAGGATATCCGTTTAGTGTTCCTCGCTCAGTTTACTAACGAAAACAGTTAAGATACGGTTACATGGTACGATTTGAAAGTTTGCTAAATGGTAACGACGAATACTTTCAGTTGGTAAACTTGTCAGATTTGTTTGCCACGTATTTTTCAATTATCTCTGCAGCAATTTTAGGTGATACGTGACACCATAGGTGACACCTCACGCAAAAAGCTAAGGGTGGTAGCAATTCAGTGGGGGTTTTTTTTAATTTAGGCGCGGTCACCAATTCAATATCAGAAACGTCAACAACGGAACAAAACGGAACAAGTCACAAATTAATTTACACGGTTTATCTTTCACGTTCACACGCATGAAACAGCACGCATGAAACAGCACGCATGAAACAGCACGCATGAAACAGCACGCATGAAACAGCACGCATGAAACAGCACGCATGAAACAGCACGCAGAAACAGCATGAAACGGCAGGAACTCAAACGCAACTAACTGTACGAATTCCCGTTTAAACAAATACAATTTTGAGTTCGTCTGGTCTCGTATAATCGTGATTTACAAATATAATTTTATTTAAGGTTGTAAGGCAAGAGACGAGTGTAAAACTACAAACTTCTGTCCTGTTCGTGCAGAGGGTAGCGTTTGTGCGAAATTTGGCTGCTGCACCTATGACCGCTGTGTAGCCAATTACACCTTGGGTGCAGACTTTGAAACCCCTACCCCGACACCCTCCACCACCCAAAAACCACTTATGGCAAAATCATCCTCCCTCGAACCTTCGTCATCTGTCCAGTAGCGCCGTCAGGATCTATTTTTGGAGGGGCAAATCCGAGTGCCGAAGGCACGAGCCTACTAGGGAGGTTCGGGGGTATGCCCCCCCGAGAAAATTTTGAATTTGGGGTGTCTAAAACCGCATTTCCTGCGTTTTGGAAGCACTTTAAGAGAAACATAAAGGTTTTAATAAATCACTTTTTTAGTAGATCGGAACATAAATGATTTCCATACAATATATGAATCAAATGTATTTTTAATAAAACCAAGAATGAAATGAAGAATTTAATGTTATAATACATATTTAGTACAAGTTCCATCTTATAAATTAAGCATACTTAAAACCCCTTATTATATTCAGTCTTCGCTTCGTAGCATCTATTCTTTGATAATTTTTTATGGTTGATTTGAAGTTTTCAAATATATATTATATTAAATATAAATATTAGTATTTAGTATCTCGAGTATTTTCTCGGCATACGATCTTGCACATC
>CACRXK020016084.1:0-11659 GCA_902702795.2 Paramuricea clavata | reverse complement strand
GGGTTGACTTTACAATTAGTTTATGGAAGCATGCACTGAGTGTGATTCACAACCTGTAATCCCCCTAGCTGTTGTCTGTTGAATTTATCAGTGTTGAACTAGCCTGGAAACTAGCCAGTTTAGTTGGGGAAACTAAATGACAAATAGATAGCAGTGTATATTTTGATTGATTGTTAAATAGTAGAAGTAATTTATATTATTCTCATTCTAGGAAAAATTGTTTCCTGCAATCCTACTACACTGGAAGAAATACCAATCATGTATGATTGAACAATTGAAGTCTTCTGGGAAACAACTTGTTATTGCTGGTGATGGGAGACATGATTCAATGGGGCACAGTGCAAAATACTGTGCATACTCAGTGTTTTGTTGCACTGTTCCCAACATTATTGATTTTTCTATTGTGCAGGTAATTTGTGTCCAAGGTATTGAAAAAGATTGCAAAGGAAAGTGGATGTGAGGCAATTTCACAATGGATCAAGCCATGCACCAACCATTTGTTTTGGAGTGTGACAACAACATTCAGTGGGCATGGATTGGTAATGTTAGCAAAATTCAAGTCATTTTTCAGCCACATTATAAACCGTCACAGTAAACTTCCTGATCGACTTTTTACCAAGTGTGCACATGATTCAAATATCCAAGATCGGAAATGGCTTGATGAGGGTTAGTCAATATAATGTTAAAAGAAAGGATAGAAGTGTCTATATTAATACTAACTTCACCGAAAGAATATTTTGCATTCCTGAAACCTTGTCTAGTACCGATAATGTCTATAGACATCACATTATACTTAGCAACTTATGCTTTGCCTTTTAGATTCCATTGCCTACATCAAGATGCATGCAGCTTTGACTAAGCGAAGTTTGGTAGCTGGAATAAAAAAGGCTTCTCCACTAGAGCAGACTAGTTGCCTTGAAGGCTTTCATTTGGTATTGAATCAGTTTTCACCCAAAATGCTAAGCTACTCGTACCCTTGGATGTTTGCAAGGTAGAGTAAATGATTATGAAAACTGTTATTTTTTTTAATTAAGAAATAAAGCAAACCTAAAATATTCCTGTTTTAGACATGCCCTGGCAGTAATTCATTTTAATATTAACTTGAAGAGGGATGTGAAAGAAATCAATGGTGTCAAACAAGTTAAATTGGTATATCCTAAGTTCAAAAATGGTGAGGCCGTTGTTAGAAATGTTACAGTAAAACCAAATTTTGGTAAGCAAAGCTTTTGCACATAAACAGAACATTGAGGTTAATTCTGTGAACCACCTTGTCAGATATTGATGACTATTCAGGATTATTGTCATTCTTAAAACTACTGTAATACCCAAATAAGAAGATTTTCTGGAATCTATACCACCTCCAGCACTGTTAATAGAAATTAAGCAACAACCAGTCACCAATGTTTATGGAAATATTCTATGAGTTGTGCAACTTGCACTGCATCCACATATTCTCTGGAGAATCTACACCCTCTGTAAGATCTGACCTTGCCAAATTTCAATTTTTGTAGACTATGTTGAAAAGATATACCAGACAACCCTATGTGCTATTAGAGATAATACAGTGAATAAAGCAGAAAAAGATCTGAAATTAATGACTCCTTTGCCAAGGAACAGCACGCTAAATAAGCAGTCAAAGGATGAGGCAATCCAGAAACACAGTGCCAGAAAGGCCGTGACAACCATTGATGTACCTCCTACTAATCCAGGTACAGTATGTATGACAATTAAAACTATCTTCAGTTCAGGAATGTTCGGTATGAGAAATTTCCGGTATCGGTATACCGAAAAAATTATACCGATATTATCGGTATACCGGTCTTCCTGAAGGAAATTGAATAATTCTAAAAGGGAAAACAATCATTTCGAAGCTGTTTCGAATGACACATACTCAATGCAAAATCTCACTGAAGTGGAAATTCTAAATCATTGCAGTAGAAAGTTCTTTGAATTGCCATTCAGTAGTAAAATAAAGGTTATGGTTTGCCATATAGTTGGGAAATTTAACACGGTATACTGAAAAATTCCGGTATATCGGTATGGTTGAATATCCGGTATCGATATACCAATATTGATTTAATACCGATATTTTCGGTATATCGGTATACCGAACAGTCCTACTTCAGACTAAAATAATCTAACATTAGACAATGTCAGTAAATGAATAAAATAGGCATATTGCTGTGACAATTTTTACTGTAAAGACTGTAAAGTTAGCCATTGTTCGAACCATATTCGGAACGTTCAGTATGTGTACCCCAAATTTCTTTTAACAGAAACTCATTGCATAGATACATAATAGAATATAAATAAATATTGTTTTAATTATAACTACATCAACTATATATTCTTTTTTAAGCGTTTGACTTTGATTTCATAAATAGTCTTAATCAAGTGCTCCTGCCATTTCAAATATTTAAGGATGAGCGTCAGGGTCATGCATTGCAGACTTTTATTATTGTCAGCAACAAATAACGATAAAAATTATCTTGTTTGGTTCATTTCCAAAAAAAATATATGTAAACGTTCTGAGCAGGGATTCATAAAGAATGGTTTAAATAATTGACGGATTAAAAAGACATTTCCCGATCAGTAGTCCCAGTCGGCCCATGAAATGGATACCAGCAGGAAAGGAAGTTGCACCTGCAATGCATGACCCTGACACTCATCCTTTAATTAAACATATTAAACTATTTGGCTCCTTCTATTTTGTACTTTAGTACAAGAAGCTCCAGTCAGCCAGGATCAAACAACAGGAAGAGCAAAACCACACTGTTCCATTTGTAAGCAACCCATGAAAGGTCATAAAAATGTTGCTAATTGCCCAAAGAACCAGAAGTAACTGCAATGGCTAAGCACTCCTATGGCCTGTATGGGCAGAACTGATTAATATACATGTGCTTACAAACATTGTACTAGCAATAATTTAAACTTTTACCATATATTAACTTTTTATATTTCGTCTTCCTCATATCCAACAAAGTTATCATCAACAACTTTAAAGGTTGTACGGATGGCATGGTATGCACATACAGGTAAAGGGATTCTTTTGTCACGAATGACACCATGCACCATTCTTGTAAATTGTCTATATGAGACACTACGAAGAAACCTGTGCAAGTAAAAAAAGTACTAAGTAAACTGAATGCATTTTATAGGTATCAAATATAGATATCAGTCAGTACCAATTGTATCAATGCCCCCCTTTTAGACCAGTTCCACCAGGATTGGGTAGATTATACATTTTTCTAGCTCGGGGTAGCAAGTGTATGGGTGAATCACACTTATATTACTTTTGCTATGTCCCAAAAGCCATATGCATTTCAGTTAGCAATGAATTTGCATTCAATCTTATAATAAAAGGTATGGTTTAGAGACTCAATCTAAGAACAATACAACTCATGTATGTTTTTGTCTTGGTCTATCCAAAAATTTGGTCTTTAATTCCCTGAGAATGTTTCTTATCACATGTGTATTGTGATTTTACCCAACTCACTAGAAACAATGTTTTGGCCTGGTTATTCATGTGTAACGTGAAAGATTGGTTAGTTTATGAAAGATCATTATTAGTGGATATGACAAAAATACAGCACAATACTGTACACTTGATGAGCAAAGACCAAATTCTTTCATAAGTTACCTACCCTTACAAAGATAATGAGTCGCAGTTCAGTCATGTTTTCTATTAACTTTGATCTTATAATACCTTTCTTCAGCACCAGTTTTCTGATACTTCCTTTCTTGGCGTGTTTTGAACAAACCAGCTGACAAATGTCGACTCCAAACATTTAAGCAAACTGCAGCAAAACCTGGGTGACCTGTAATGCATATTGGTTCTTCACCAACAGCTTGTATTACATTTTCTTTCTGTAAAGCAGCCAGGCATCCTTTAACTTCCTTGCAACACTTACATTCCTTTGCATTTTTTAAAAAACTTGTGTTACAGTCCCCACATTTACACCTAAAAAAATATATACGTACTAAATAAATCTCAATTCATTGTTCTATGCAAGTGAGCTATAAAGCAATATTTTGTCAAATAATACTTTTATAAACTAAGCTGGTAATTCTTTATACTATACTGTATTATAAAGGATACAAAAGGTGACTATTTTGCCGGCAGCTGGCACGTTTTTAGCTTAGATTTCATATTGAAAAAATATTTAAAAATATAACATTTATTAAAATTGATTTTTTTCTGTGTTGGTGTATTAAAAAATGTACTCATGTGAATATGATGCTTGTGATGTTTAATACTCTGAGTGTATACCCACATCGGGCAAGCATGAAAAATATGCCTGACCATGGTCACTGGGAATCGAACCTACGACCTTTGGAATACTAGCCCAATGGCAATGCTCTGCCAACTGAGCTACGCGGTCAGGTCGGTTCGAGTATGTGATATTTCGGAACAGAATCTAGAATTATTAAAATTCTTACCATGAATTAATCGGTGTAAGTCCCTCGAGCCGTTTCTGATACTCTGCCATTTGCCTTTTTTCTTCTGCTTTGTTTTTTAAATATTCATTTAACCAGATCACATCTGCGAGAGGTTCGTCCATGTAAACATTGGTAAAGTTACTAATATTGTTTGTGTCCGCCTCAGATCCGCCATGTTGGAAATCGTTTTCCACTTCTAGTTCTCCTTGTCCCTCATAATCCTCATAAATATTTCCAAAAACTTCAGTTTCAGACTCTGAATTTGAGCTAGAACCTGATTTTGACATTTTTAAGTTTAATTTTCTCTTTTGAACAGCAAGTATTTCTAGTATTTACATAAGACCCAACACATGTTTGCTGCCGTATGCAGCCACCTATTCTTGACCATGTGTTTTTCTCGCACCAGTCCGTTTCCGGTTGGCCGAGTTATGTATAGCCGAGCGACAACTCGATTTTAATTGCATGTACGAATGTACGGATGATCAGATTTATGACGTATTTTGACGTCACAGAAATTTTAAAAAATAACATACTCCAGATCGCGATTTGACTTTCCGAATACCCGGGTTGAGACTCACGAACACCACCATGGACTATTACTATTTGTAAATAACATCACCTCGTGCTGTTGTAAATTTTGATTCCAGCTTGCTGCAAATTTTATGTCTGGCTGTTTATCGAAATATTATTTTACGTCTGGCTGTTTATCGAAAATATTGAAGGTAAGATGAAAGTTTGATTACAAGTAACAACGTTTTTTGTCGAATTATTTTTACCCATTGAAGCGAATGAATCAACTGTAATCTGTATAGGGTATATAACTATTAACTCAACCAGGAACGAAAACATCGAAATGACATAGAGTGTTTTATAGTGTCGTATAGTCTTGTATAACGTTGTATAGTGTTGTTTAGTCTTGTTATTAAATATAGTCGTCTATAGTGTAGTGTTGCGTTGTATAGTCTTGCATTGTGTCATATAGTCTTGTATAACGTTGTATAGTGTCGTAAAGTGTCGTATATCCTTATGTATTGTTGTATCGTCTTGTATCACGTTGTATGGTGTCGTATGGTGCCGTATCTAGTCTTGTATACTGTTGTATAATGTTGCATAGTGTCGTTTAGTGTCATATAGCCTTATATAGTGTTGTATAGTCTTGTATAACATTGTATAGTGTTGTATAGCTTTATATATTGTTATATAGTCTTGTACAACGTCGTATAGTGTCGCATAGCCTTATATATATATAATGTTGTATAGTTTTGTATAACGTTGTATAACGTTGTATAGTTTTGTATAACGTTGTATAGTGTTGTATAGCCTTGTGTATTATTGTGTAGTGTCGTATAGTGTTGTATAGTCTTACACAATGTCGTATAGTCTTGTATAATTAACATTGTGTAGTATGGTATATCCTTATATAGTGTTGTATAGTGTTGCATAACGTTGTGTAGTGTTGTATAGTCTGTCATGTACAATCTTGTATAGTGTCGTAATTTTGATAGTCTTGTATAACGTTGTATAGTGTTGTATAGTGTCGTATAACCTTATATATTGTTGTATAGTTTTGTATAATGTTGTATAGTGTCATATTGTGTCGTATAGCCTTTATATGTTGTTATATAGTCTTGTATAACGTTATATAGTGTTGTATAGTGTTGTATAGCCTTGTATATTATTGTGTAGTGTCGTAAGTGTTGTATACTCTTGTATAGTGTCGTATAGTCTTGTATAACGCTGTATAGTGTCGTATAGTCTTGTATAGCCTTATATACAGTAGTATTGTATAGTCTTTTATAACATTGGATAGTGTTGTATAGCCTTGTATAGTGTCATAAGATCATTAATAAGTTCACCTGCTTACAAGATATGTAGCTTTTAACAGTTTTTTTGTAAAAAAAAAACATACAGACAGACAGGATATATATAATAGTGTTATGCGCTTCCATTATTACCTCCGCCAGGAGGTTATGTAATCATCTGGGTTTGTATGTGTGTGTGTATGTGTATGTGTGTGTGTGTGTTTGTCTGTGAGCACGATAACTCAAGAAATACCAAACATATCCGTACGAAATTTTTTGAATGCATTTCTCATCGGCTAAGGAAGAACTGATTAAAATTTGGTTGAATTTGGTTAAAAATTGAACGAGAAATGAACAAAATTTTGTCTTGCTTTTCCCAGTCAATTAACAAAAAATATTACTGGATGCGTAATTAGGACGTGTATAATTTATGCACTCAGTGCTAAGACAATAATGAGATGATAAACCTCATTAAGCTTCGGCCTTCATTATCTATTGTCTTAGTTGCATTTCACGCGACCGAAATTCAATGTCTAAAACAAGGCTTACGGAGTTACGCATTATTACGTTCAGCAAAGTGCCAGTCCATTCAAATTCTAACAACATTAGATTACTTCAATACAGGGTGTACAGGGTGTCCCAAAAAAAACGAAAACTATTGAAATCACCAATAACAATTTAATTGTTAGAATTTGAATGCCTTAGCGCTCTGTTGGTTCCCACGAGTGCATAAATGATTTACACAAGCAAATTTTATGCATAAAGAAACTGTTTAAGAAGCTGTTTTTAATTCCCAGGAGCAGAAAATCGCGCACTTTACCAGGAGATATTCCTAACTAAATTCTAATACATGCAACATGTCAATATTTTACGCATCATTACGTCCAGCTGTTTGGTAGGGCATTCAAATTTAACAATAAGTGATTTCAATAGTTTTCGGTTTTTTGGGGACACCCTGTATAAAAAGAACGCAACCTCGGAATTTCCCAAGAAATCGACATTGTTTTAAAGACAAAAGATTTTAGCTGCCTGGGAATTTAAAATAGCACAACTGTGAAAATTACTGCACGCGCGAGTGCACGATAAAGCAAAATTTATGCATTTATTTAATGACACTTAATAAGTTTTTATTTTACAAGTACTGAACAGTACAACAACAGTAATATGTTCTATTAGCAATTCGATTTCAATTCGCGGGGGCCTGAAATCTTTTATGTTTAAGAATTATAAAGTGGATTTCTTAGGAAATTCCAAGGTTGCGTTTCACTTCCGAGTAACGGGCGAAGGTATGCAGTCTCTGAGTGCCCTCTAGTTAATAGTGTTATGGTATAGACGTATAATAGTAATGTTATGGTATGCATAATAATGTTATATTTCCATTGTTAATAGTATAAACAGTCCTTGGGTTTTGTGCATTATATTTATCCATTATTAATAGTGTTATTAACTGTTAGTCATTCCAGGTTATTACTCTAGAGGTGACCACGCTTGACTTTGTGTCTAAGAATATTTGTGACATTAACCTTAGTGAAAATCGCATAATAGCTAATTGTGTGGAGGTAGCCCTGCGGGTCACATTATAGATATATTGTCGGAGAAATAAGCCGTGGAATGACCCATAATTTGTTCATTTTTATGAGCTACTATCGTTTGGAGTGCTCAGAAAATGACCTGTTTCATTACAGAGAACTGTTTTCTTAATTTTAGATAATTAGAATATTGTTGTAACATATATGCACGCGATTCTTACAATACAATAAAATACGATTTTTATTGTTTAAAAACTATAATTGTAGTGTTATGTTTCCATTATAGTGTTATTTAGCTTTGTATTATCCACGGATTATAAACAGATTTTGAACAACCTAACTCAAAGTTTTGGCCGTGAGACAGCATTTCCTTGCGTTAGTAACTTCTAGTTTAGGAATTTAGCCTGCGTAGAATGTTTTGACTTCGACACCCTTTCTTAAATGACGTCACAAGGTGGCTCGTTCCAGGCCCCTAGGTTTGTCAGACTTTTTCTGCAAATGGCTATGTTTAAAGGCGTATATCTTCCAAACGAAAAGGATAATTGAAAAACTGTAAAATCATATATAAGCTAATTTTTTATGCTCTATTGAAATATCAAATAAAAAATTAAGTCGTATAGGTACTTTAATGCAGCATTTATAGTAAATCATCATTAAAATCATGACTTTCATGACCATATATTTTAATATTTGTACTAAGCATATTTTTTATGCTGGTGCTCTATTTATATAATTTCTATCTAGATTGGGGTAGAATTATAACCACACTGATGACTGATAGTTATAGCTTAATGTACTAGTCAATTGAAACCCCGGCCCCCCGACCCCCGGGAAAGAGCGGGGAAATTAACATTTTGACAATGTTAAACTTTGGTAATTTCCCCGCCACCGGGGGAATATTGACTGTTAAAGTTACCGCCCCTATGGCCCGGCACTTTGCAAATTTTCATGACTTGGGAAATGGGAAATCGTTGAAGTATAAAATGTTCACAGCATGTGAAGGCAATTCTTGATCTTAAACTTTGATCTGCATCAAAAGATACCTGTGGCGTGCTGGCAGAGGGAGGGCGGGGGCCACGCCCCCCCCCCAGCTGGCAATTCTTGGGGGGCGCAGAAATGAAAAGGGGGCGCCGATCCCGCGCCGAAATTTGAAAGTGGGTGGGAAAAAACGCATTCGAAAAAATATAGTTACTTCCGCCAAGAAAACGACAAAGTGATATATTAAATTACAGACTATTTTGTCTATTAAGGTGGTTCGATACAGTTTTCAAAAATTCAGGTGTTCAACACTTTGACATGTCCAAACTACGCATTTTTAGGATTTATTCAGCAGATATTGGGGTTTTTATATATTTTGATAACTCTACTTTCAAATTATATTAGTTTTACTAACAGATAGTTCGTTGCTATGACGACATACGTGTACGAAATTCACTCCAAAATGGTCTTTCGTCTCGTATAGTTGGAAAAGAAGCATGGTGACCCCCAATTTTTTTTCGTGCATTATTTTACTTGGACGAAAAGCTAACAATTAGCAAAATATAAAAAAATTCTGTAATGTCAATTTTTTGGAAAATGCGAAAATGTCATATTCTTCGGTAAAATTTTTTTGGCATTACAGAATTTTTTTATTTTTTGTATAATGAAAGTTTTTAACGCTGCAATACAGCATGCAAAATTTGAACATTGGTCACCAGACAAAATAAAGAGATATAGCGCATTGTTTTTCTAAAATGGGAAATTCTAATGACGTCAGCAATTGATATAAAACGCTATATAACACGCGCAATGGCGTGATATGGCGCGAGCAACTGCTCACGTCATGTCATTTTGGAAGTTCTTTCATTTTGTTAATCAGTTTCCACGACCTGCGCGTAAAAATGGGCACCCGGTTTTGAGTTCGCGATTCTTGAACAGGGTTCTTGTGATAACTATATCGAGCCACCTTAAGCCGTATTTGCTAATTTGCTACTTCACGGCGCACACGAAATCATTTATATCGGAACATGATCAGTGATCAAACGCAATGTCTCGTTACCGAAATATTGATCAGGTTTGGAAGCGATCACGGGAATTATGCCCTTTTTTGCTGGTATTATGCCCTTATATTACGCCCTTTATTATGCTTCACGAGAGCGGCGCAAATTAGATAGTTGAAGTTATGATAATGTAAAGTTGTGTACGCAATTTAGTTGTTTGCGCAAGAAACATCATGAGTAATGTAAGTAATGAAATAATGCTGAAACGCGCCCTTTTGGCAGCCAGGCAAGGAAACCTTAAAATGCATATGCGTGGGGTCCATGTATTATTGTATAAAAGAGCTGTAAGTTGTAAATGTATTCAGATCACTAGATCAGTAGAGAATAGAATTGGGATTAGATTAATCGCTGGAAGTGGTTAGCATTGCATAATTTAAGTACAAATTGCAAATTTCGACACGTTATACTGCTGTTTCCTGACCATCAGATTTCTGTCAAATCGTCCCCAAAGTCCAGGAAATGGCATTTCAGAGACTCTAAATTCAAAAATTTAGACAAACCTCGACATTTAGACAAACCCCCCTAGACAAACCTCGCACCTTCGGCGCTCGGCTCGTGCCTTCGGCCCTCGTTTATCAAGTGTAATATTATAGGGGCGCATATTGGTTGACAGCCCACTGCCCCCCCCAGAAAAATAGTACCCAGCACGCCACTGAAAGATACTGAATAAGTCTACGTTTCGACTATTTTGCAGTCATCATCAGGAAAGTGAAAATATATTCCTCTTTTTTTAAGAAAAACTATGAGGAAACAATGTCAATGATAAAACGGACAAAAGTTTATAAAATATCTTCTCTGACTTCGAAGATTCCGCCATGTTGCCACGACGATAAACACATTACAGTCCACTTTCGTATCAGCCGTGCGTTAAAGTCCCGGCTATTGTCCCGGCTATTGTCCCGGCTAATAAATTGACTTGTTATTTCCGCTGTACCCCGGGGAAAATGGTGCATTAAATCCGCGTTAATCCACGGCCATTCCCCCGTTAATTCCCCGCCCTGTCCCGGGGGTCGGGGGGCCGGGGTTTCAATTGACTAGTGCATAAGACTTTATAATTCACATTATAATATTTTATATTAAATTAAACAAACAAGAATATTAACGTAAAGGCTAGCCTAGGCTTTTAAAAATTTAATAAATATTGAGGCCAGTTTCAGGTTAAAAGCACAGTCTGGCTTTGCCTATAAGTACTCCTCTGCCTTTGATCGCATGGTAGCTAATATAAATTAGTTTGACCAATTTCAGGTCTTGTTCAAATCAAAAAGGCAGAAAACATGTAGGCTATACCTTATATATACATGAGAAAATATGAAAAAATAAACAGCAAGATACAGTAACTCCAAATCCTGGCTAGAAATAAAAGGTTAAAAACTATAGAAGGGGCACTCCGTGACTCCGGCCTTTTTCTTTGTAGTTAAGCTAGCCTTGAAGTTTAAACACTTAGCAATATACATGCTAAACTAAATATTAAGGTTATAATATATCTAGACATACGGACATACGAGTTCAAAATCAAATAATGTGAAATCAAAACGGTCCAATGAATCTCAGCGGTCAACTCAAAAACAGTTGTAAAATAAAATATAACCAACTAGATATGAAGTAATTGTCTACTAACCTTCCTTTTAGGAGTCCAAATACAACTTTCATTCTCGTTTAGGTTCTGAAATAACATCTTTTTGGTGGAGAAACGGAAGCCATTTTGTTGTTTTGTCGAATCTTCTTGTTAAAAAAAATTCGCATTTCCAAACATTTCAAGCTTTAATCGTCGGATATCTTTCAGACAAGGCAACATACTCAACATTTCCACCTTGTGGTACACTTTTACTGTCCTGTCATCGCTGAAATA
>CACRXK020016083.1:0-11661 GCA_902702795.2 Paramuricea clavata | reverse complement strand
GATCTCCTTATGCATAATGACGTCACATGGCTTGATGCCCGCGAGGAATGCTGGTCTTAGTAGTCATCGCCCGGGAAAATTAAACAATTCAAAATGGCCACTATCGAAATTTTCCCGGGCGATGACTATTAAGACCAGCATTACTCGCGGGCATCAAGCCTTGTGACGTCATCATGCATAAAGTCTATTGTCAAGGTGGCTGATGCAATAGTACATTGCCCTAGTTTATCTCTGTAAATCAGTTATCGAGAGACCGATTGGGATACAGTATACAAGACAAGAATTGGTCAAGATATATAATAAATCCAGACTTTCTGACATCGGCGAATATTTCTTGGTCAGAAGAAGTAACAACTTGGCACAATCTAGCCTTTAAGGGGAAGTCCCAACCCTATTATCAGTTTAATATGCAAATATGACTTCGTTGCATATCATGAATATTTAACTATGATATAACCAAAGTCCAAAGTTTGCGAGTTCCAAAGTAAGTGTTTTTCGCGTTTGACGTAATTGTAAGTCTATTGCGTTGTTTTCCCCGCCTATTCGATTGAGACATTTACTGATTTAACAACTTTGATATGTTGTGTATAAAGCTGAAGGATATATCATTTTGGCAATATTCTCTCACTAAATTAAAGTTAGAATATAAATATACGACGAAAAAGTATACGCTTTAAAGTAAAACCTATATGTAGGCTATATACTTTTCACTTTTATTATATATAAAGTATAGTGCTTTATAGAGATTTCGAGCACTGATAAAAGTGATAATCTCACATGTGAGATTATTCATGATAATCTTACATGTGAAAATTATCGCTTTTCTGTAAAAATTATCGCTTTTCAAAGACTGTCCTTTATATAATAAACAGAAAAACACATGGGTGCTTGGAAATACCAGATTTATTTCTCGTGTTGAACAAGATATCTCACTCGTTCGCTGCGCTCACTCGTGAGATATTCATGTTCAACACTCGAAATAAATCTGGTATTTCCGCGCACCCATGTATTATTCTCTATGTAATATAGGTATAAACATATAAGAATTAAGATTTAAGGGGAAAGAGTGTTGGTGAAGCATGTTCATGATGATACTAATATCGACACCGTAAATCATATTAATACCCTGACAACTCACAAGCATAACTGCATGCAAAGTACAAATCCTTAATTCTTAAAGTTAAAATATTACATAATTATGTCTATACGTAAAACCCATATACTTTTAGTTTTACCTCAATCGTATATCGTTGCCCCCGACAGATCGTGGCAAAGCATATGAATGGAAATGTGGTGATTATGACCATGCTATAAAAATACGAAACGCTATATCTTCGATCAAATACTGGCAATAGCGTCTAGTCATGATGTGGGTGTAGTATAAAAATAAATTAAAAATACATTCTACAACATTCTACGTTGACAAATAATTAATAACGAAGAAGTATGGAGACAGACGTTATGGAGTAATATGGCTTTATTTGTACAGAATCGCGATGTTAGTTTTCATCAGGTTAAAAACTGATGACAGATGTGAGATGGCTTTAAATTAACAGATGAATTTGACGCCTATTAAAATATCACTAACGTGATTCAGTCGAAAACCGTAACATTCTTTTCATTTATATTAGATGACGATAAAAATAACTCATAAGATATGTATGGCGTCAGATTTCCGCCAATATTCATGTTGATATTAATTCAACATGTTTCCGTATTGAAGTGAATTTCGACATTGAACATATCAAATTCAGCATGCCACTTTAATTCAATATTGAACGTGTCCAATTTAAGTGAAATACAACATTGAAGTATAGATATTGAAGTAATTTTCAATGTTGAAGTTTCAAAACATGTTGAAAACGCATCACTACATGAATTTGAGAAGTGAATATTGGCGGTTATATAGCACCGCGTTAAATATCCGCCAATATTAATTAACACTTCGTTAAACTTCCCCCCTGGCATATTCCTATATGGCGGCTACGAACGAGCGGAATCAGTGATGAAAATCATGAAATAGTTGGTGCACTGAACATTATTGAGGATATAATATCGCGATTAGACAGCTAGCCTTGGTGACCCAGATTGTGTAGAGGGATTGGCAATACGATTTCACGTTTTAAAGAGATATCTTGTAAATATTAGAATGGACGACATCTGCATGCACTTTGCCGGGAATTGCTGGATAGGGTTTGCAAAAATTTAAACCAATTTGAGCAGCGGCAGCGCTATTCCGCCATGATTAACTATGCATTTCCAGCACAGGTTTATGCCGTGGAAAACCTTCGTAGGTCCTTCGTATGATATACACGATGGGCAATTGAATTTTTTATAGCGAAGTAAGCAGTATGATGGGTGTACGCTAACTTTGGAGCGGCGAATGAGGTCATTTGGCACGAGTGTGTCATGTAAGAAAGTTATGCACATCTTACACGGCCGACACAGTGATTATATATGCAACACGTACTGTACATGTATATATAGCGTCTTATCATCAGGATTTAATATGATTGACTGCACATTAAGTTTTATACAGAACTACCGCATAGAATGAGAACGAAGATATCTAGGTATTTACATTTTTCATCTGCACTTCATTTTTTACCGTTTGAAGAAAAAGGTTAGCTTAGTAATGCAATATGCTGAGCAGACATAAAAAACCATGTCAGTGGCAGGAGGGCGGTTGGTGGCAGTGCAGTCATTCGTCCACTCCAGGAACTTGGCATTTTGGATTAATTCATGAAAACTTGAATTTTATTTGAAAACTGAAATTTGCAGTCCTGTTTTCGTTTAAGGTCGGCAAACGACCTGATCAGTCTTCGTCAATTCAGAGATCAGTGTATAGATTTTTTCACTAACACCAATCCCCACATAAGGAAGTTGTGGTTTCAATAAAAATTGATCTACATGTATGCATTACATTTACATCAGTTTCCCAAGGTTTGTCGACTTGGGCTTAACATATACAGTGCTGCATAACCATTGTGTTGGCCGTGTATAGGATGTGCATAAGCCATAACTTTCTTACATGCTTACTTCTTTCATACTGCTTACTTCGCTATAAAAATTGCCCATCGTGTATATCATACGAAGGACCTACGAAGGTTTTCCACGGCATAAACCTGTGCTGGAAATGCAGAGTTAATCATGGCGGAATAGCGCTGCCGCTGCTCAAATTGGTTTAAATTTTTGCAAACCCTATCCAGCAATTCCCAGCAAAGTGCATGCAGATGTCGTCCATTCTAATATTTACAAGATATCTCTTTAAAACGTGAAATCGTATTGCCAATCCCTCTACACAATCTGGGTCACCAAGGCTAGCTGTCTAATCGCGATATTATATCCTCAATAATGTTCAGTGCACCGCTGATTCCGCTCGTTCGTAGCCATCATATAGGAATATGCCAGGGGGAAGTTTAACGAAGTGTTAATTAATATTGGCGGATATTTAACGCGGTGCTATATAACCGCCAATATTCACTTCTCAAATTCATGTAGCGATGCGTTTTCAACATGTTTTGAAACTTCAACATTGAAAATTACTTCAATATCTATACTTCAATGTTGTATTTCACTTAAATTTGACATGTTCAATATTCAAATTAACATCAATGAGGGAAACATATTGAAATTGAAGCATGCTGAATTAAAGTGGCATGCTGAATTTGATATGTTCAATGTCGAAATTCACTTCAATACGGAAACATGTTGAATTAATATCAACATGAATATTGGCGGAAATCTGACGCCATAATGGTGAGCCAGACAGTTTCATTTTACGGATGACTTTTTTAATCTCTTGATAGGTCGGAGGGTCAAGATTAAAAAGCGTTTAAGGAGAAGCAAATTTTGGGATCCAACTTGGGATGTTGAATGTTTTATTTGGACTAATCGCGGAGAATGTTTTGGTAAAATAGAATGTACATTGCGCTATATTAAATGATAGAAATGAGCTGGTACTCTTTATAAAAAATCTTTCAACGTAACCCCAGAAGTTTTTACCAATTAGATTATCGTGATCAAAGTCTGCAGATACAAGACTATCGGAATTATTTAGGTCCGTATTATTTGACTTATTAAGGAGGATGCGAAATTTCTTCGCGACAAATTTGATCTCCAGGACACTACCGTTTTCTAGTTCTAATTTCTTTAGTTTTTTTAAAATCTTTTGTTGAAAATGTTTGGTATTTTCTATAATAATATTAATAATAATGATTACATATATATATATATATATATATATATATATATATATATATATATATATATATATATATATATATATATATATATATATATATATATATATATAATTAATTGACAAACACTTCCCACTACAACACAAACTACACAAGATTTTCAACAGAAACACCTTAAAAGTAAGCTACAGTTGCATGAACAACGTTAAGTCTATAATCGACAAACACAACGCACATATAATTAGGAACAGTCAATCACAGAATACGGAAACTGACAACTGTAACTGCGACAACAAAAACACTTGCCCACTACCGAAACAATGCATGACCAACAACATTATTTACAAAGCAACAGTCACAACGAACAACACGAATGACACTAAACACTACATTGGTATGACAGCGACTACATTTAAGGAACGTTACGCTAACCACACTTCATCTTTTCATCATAAAAAAGACTCAAACAAAACGGAACTTTCGAAACATATTTGGAAATTAAAAGAAAACAATCAGGATTATACCATCAAATGGTCAATTTTAAAACACGCTATTTCGTACACAGGGGGATCAAAACGCTGTAATTTATGTTTGGAAGAAAAATTTTGCATTTTGAAAGACATAAACAAAGACAATTTACTCAATAAAAGAAGCGAAATTTTCGGCAAATGTCGTCACAAAAACCGGTTTCGAGTAAACAAGGTCGTTAACAAACCCTAATGACCCAAGCATGCATTGTTTCACCTAAGCATTGTTTCGCCTACACGCATTCCGCACATTCTTTCGATAGCATAAAAGCAACCTACAATTTCGAAATTATTCACCACCTGATGATTCCTATACGGATGAAACAGACTGTTGTGGTTTTTTGAGGTAAAACAAAAAACTAATATATATATATATATATAATTAAAGTTCTCCGGATTGAAATATACTTTTATTGAGCTTTCGACTCGGTACTTCGAGCCTTCTTCAGGGTACTGTATTCTGTATTATATGTAAGTATTCTGAAGAAGGCTCGAAGTACCGAGTCAAAAGCTCAATAAAAGTATATTTCAATCCGGAGAACTTTAATTAATTATAATATGCCTGGATTACAAATTTTTTAAACATATACATATACATATACATATATATATATATATATAATCTTAAAAATAGTTTGTTGCTACTCAGAGTTTCATGCAACTTCCGCAATCTTCAGGCAACAGTTTTTATGAGTTTTTGAGTTGGTTCCAAACAGTTGGAGGAGGCATTTCATGAATAATTCTGATCTTCGATTGATTTTGAGTCCTATTTGCTTGTAAAAGGCACAGTTTTTGTTCAGTACATATACTACAGTGCTGTCCACCTAATGGAGACTTTCCCAGTGGTTTTCAATTTCCACACATATTTGGAGAGACGAGATTCTTCAGTTAATCGATGCCGGTAGTTGTTTAGTAACAGAGGGAGGGTGATTTGTGCATTTGTCTATATACAACAGATCATTGTCCGGTTTCCTATATGGCGGGTAACTCCCATCTTTCAGATTAAAGGTTACAGAGGAAATTTACCAGTTGATGATTTACTTCAGCTGTGATTTTTAAACCAAATTGCAGAAATTGAGCACAAAGGTCTTTCTTTGCTTTGTCTTGTAACCTACAGCTGGTGCTTTTAATTAGTGCCAAACCGTCATCAGTACAATCCGATGCTTTCTTTACCAAATTTCTTACTGAGTGTATTTAATGCCAATAAACCATTCAGCTTGCATACTTCAAAGCTCCCCATAGCAACGTAGAACATAGAGTTGTTGTTTCTATTCACCCATGGTTTATTTGCATTAAATTATAAGGACTTTTGTGCATGCTTTATAATGGTAACGTGTTCGTCAGGTATATCAACAAAGGATTTTGCCTACAATATTGCCTTATCGAGGAGATCTTCTGTAATGAAAGGGTAGAACTCTACAATGTCGAACGAAATAAACATGTGACAGGTATAATCTTAAACCACTCGACAACCGACTGTGAATTTTCCCACTTATTCACCTTTGATAATAGCTCTGGTATTTTTGTTTATGGCATCAACAATAGCTTTGCTCATCTTTCCAAGTTCGTTTTTCGCAGGATTAGTCAAACAACACTTTGGATGCAAATCAAAGTTTTCTTTATGATCTTTCAGGGTGATAAACGCTTCTCGTTCGCTATTATGTCAACAAGATTTCCAATTCCAAGATTGTTCATTATCTTTGTCAGCTCTTTGTTAATCCCATCAGTGATATCTTCATCCCCTGTCTAGGTTTTTGTAATGTTTTCAGTTAATAAATTGATTCTTTGTAAATGTGCTTGGCAGAACCTCGCAGATGTTTTGTCTTTTATCGGCGAATACCAACACATTTTTCGATGAATTTACTTTCTTAATACATTCTGTAACCATGTTTAAGAAAGGGTCATTAACTTTACGAAATGAAAGTTTGTCAATCATCTGAGTACAATTACAATGATTAACAAAACTTTTCATGGCATTAATTGCTGGAGCTTGATTCTTTGATTGTAATCCAAACTTATTGTTCTCACTAACACCTTTTCCTTTGTATTGAGCACTCTTCAATCTACTGCAAAAACAAAACATTTGTTTAAACACTGTGTTTAAAAGAATTAAACCATTTACGTGTGAATGGCTATTTAAACCTAAAGTTGTCCTGTCGGAGTTCGCCGATACCATCCTAAAAAAATACTGCGATAATAAATGAGGAAGCCAACAACATCCTTATAGCCCAATTTGTTAAAGCTTTCGGCCACCATATGAAACCGATAACAAGAAACTTAAATAACTTGCACAAAGACAGTGTGTGTGAACCCAACGAGGATGTTGTGGAAACGTAACATTTCTGTATCAAGAAAACGACGATTTTGATGCTGTCATTGACAAAATGTTTCAAACTGGGGGGGGGGACTTTTCGTCACTGTGGTACAACGTATTGTCACAAGGACAA
The DNA here is from genome assembly GCA_902702795.2 of Paramuricea clavata. Lineage (NCBI taxonomy): Eukaryota > Metazoa > Cnidaria > Anthozoa > Malacalcyonacea > Plexauridae > Paramuricea > Paramuricea clavata. The sequence continues at coordinate 4,485 of CACRXK020016083.1, read as the reverse complement.
CTTGTTTCCCCGAAGAATATGGAGAAATAGTTCAAGCAGACAACGAAAGCGATGTGACATTCCAAAACAAAAAAAGACATTGCGTCCATGCGAGACTTCCTAGTGAACGGTGTTATCGGCAAAGCCACTCAGAAATCCTTGATGTCCTCAAGAAGAAACCTCATTGTCCAATTCAATTCCCCAAAGAAAGGACACACAAAAACCAATGAAGACGCCATGCAACCCAATACATCCTCCGTGCCGTCGGAAAATGCTATGTTATATATGATATGAAGAAATCAAATCATATGTGAATGTTATTTAATTTACACATTCAACTGTCAATATCAGTTATGGCACTGTTCAACAATAAAGAATTAGAAAAAGTACTCTTCAAGGGATGGTGTATCTAGGTCGAAAAAGAGGTAAGGTTTCCATACAAGCAAGACAGTGCATTTTGAATAGTTGCAGAAACTAAATACATCTTTCCAACACTGCTGAGCCCGGGTTTTAAATTACTTTTAAAGTCAAGACATCTGAAGGATCATGTAACTTTGAACACCAAACGCCCATTCAACAGATACGCACACAGAACTTATTGACATTTTTTTTCTGTGTTGGTGTAATGTACTCAGGTGGATATGATGCTTGTGATGTTACTCTGAGCATATATCCACACCAGGCAAGCTTGAAAAATATGCCTGGCCACGGTGGGAATCGAACCTACAACCTAGATGCAAAAAATTAACATGCCAACAAGTTGCTTGCCAGTTGTCAATTCAGGGGCGAAACTGAAGGGGGTTGGCATCTCACCCCACCCCCTCCCAAAATACGAATCATCCCGATTGGCAGGGCAATCAGAATGCGAAAAATTCCAATAAAATTAAATAAATGAATTATGAGTAAAATTTTAAATGATAGAATGTAGAGTTATTAAGTAACTTATTACAGCTAGCAAACAATAAGCAGTTTGTATGTATGTACATTGGCAGTTCGATTATATATGTAGCTTAGTGATGTATTGTATTGGTGCTGCAGGACATCATTGCCAAACACCCCCCTAATTAAAAGGGCTAGTTTTGCCCCTGGGTTTGACTCAGCTAAACATTCCCGCATTATGTTTTCCCCCTTCTGTAATATATAAGATGAAACATTACATATTATTTAACAATTATTGAATTCGGTTTTCGCACAATATGAAGAATTATCAAGCCCAAAATTTGCTGTTAACAGCAAACAGAGGGCTTGATAATTCTTCATATTGTGTGAAAACCGAATTCAATAATTGTTTTATTATTTATTTAAAAAATTCAAAATGGTCATCCATTTGTTCGCCCTCGTTAATCAGCCAATCAAGAATTAGGAAAAGTGTTCTTAAAATTTAAGGCAAGGTATTAAACAAACAGAATATGCCGGTTTCAGCAATAAAACGGTACAATTTACTTCACAACAAAGAAAGAGTTTATTAACTATATTAAAGTGAATAATAATCGCCGAGTTTGATAAACAAATACAAATGAATTCAACAGCAATATAAATAGCTATGTTCAAAAGTTAATGTTCTTAAAGTTCATGAGCATTCTAGCTATGAATGTCAACTTTAATACAGTTGTAGAAGTTAAATTGTTTTGTTGATTGAGTCGAGCTTTGGAAATTAAAATCTCGTATGATACGTTCTTCTTGTGAGTTTGTCAAGATGTCGAGAGCAAGTGTGTCTGCAATGGCAGTCATAACAGCAGGCGAAGCAGCTGTCAAGTTCTTGGGCAGGCCTAGTACATCTGCGAGTTCTTCACTATTTTGTGGAAAATTCAAACTCTTTACTTTTAGGTAATCTTCAAAAATAACTCTAGAAGCTTTTGTTGATCTTTTTGTATTTAACAAATCTTTATCTTCCAGTAATTTTTGAATTTCGGCTTCACCAAGGTTGGCAAACCTTTCAGTGGAAGAAGCCATTTGTATTTTATTTGTTTAAGAAAAAAACAACTCCTTAGTCCTTTGGGAGCCGTCGTCGTTGTCATATCAATGGCGTCAGTGAGTCAATATGATCCTCGTCGTCATAGTAATATGGTGCAAATGCATCCAAATTTTTTCATATTGACTCTTTGATGTCATTTTGCTAACATGAATGTGAAAAATCTATATTTGGCTAGCCATCGAGTTGATATGACAATTTCACAATTGGCTGTTAGCCAAATCAGAAACCAGGAATTTTTTGAATAAATAATAATAAAATTAATTACCTGTGATGCTCTATCAATCATTAAAAGATTAAAATTAGAATAGAATATAAAAGCTAAAACAAAAACACATACTGACACTGGACCAAACATATTTGCAATAATCCCATTAGGTAATGTTACTGCCTGAATTTCAACATATGATTGACCTCTTTGCTACAGTAATGTCCTTACGACAAAAATTCTATAGGTAGCCTATAGGAAATGTTCCAATTCCCTATAGAAGCCTTTAGGCATCTATAGAGCTCTATAGGATTATAGGTATCCCTATAGGTCACCTATAGAAAATTTGCCAATTGCCTATAAAAACCTATAGGTTGGCCTATAGGCCAGGCCTATAGGCTTTTTTTGTAAGAGCATGTTCCTCAAATAGTTTCTGTATGTTACTCAACAGTTAACATTGGCAAGTGTAAACAACAAGTGACAGAATGTTTGCTTCATATGATTACAATAAAGTTTTGCATGAAATTTGTTTTTCTTGGCTGTGTAATAATCCATTAATCATAATCACATTATAAAATTAGTTAAATTTTCTCAGTAGGGAAGTTCATTGCGTGGGTGGGGGCCAGTTGCTGATGCTGCTGTCCCTACTGTACATGTACAGCCCTGTTAGATGTGAATTATGTTTGACTTTAAACAATCATTGTCAATCACAATGCATTGCACACTGGTGTTTGTTTATACACATGAGAACTATGAAATTAAACATGATAATTATTCCCGTAATATAACTGCGCCAAATGTATTGCAGTATTACTTGAAAGTCTTGGCCCCGTTTACACTATACCGGATTGCATCGGAGAGTAGCGATTTTCATACCGGATTTGGCTGCTGTTCACACTACACCACAGTAATCCAGTATGCGACGTGGAGCAAAAATCACTCCGCTTTGGAGGTGATATGAAAAGTAATCCGGTATGTGCCGGAGCAGTGTAAACAGGCTAATCCGGTACACTTCGGTACACTTCGGTACAAGATCGATTTTGGCATGTATGTTTTAACATTGTCGCCTTTATTTGCTCGCTTTTACAATACTTTATAGCTGTTGTTTGTTTCGCCTTGCAACCATTTACTATTTCTGCCGAATACAAGTAAAGAAAATGATAATAACATTGACTTTTCACTTTCGAAAGAGCAAAATTAAACGAAATACTCTGAAATTTTGGATTAGAGCGAAACAAAGCAACGTCTGGCGGTCAAGCTTTTTAAACAAAGTTATACTTTTACAAAGAAAACGGGTGTTACTTCTTGTTTTTAATAAATTTTGGTATATTGGCTACTTGTTTCCATGGCGACAGTGAAAGACATGAGCTGGCAACAGAGCGAAGCGGCATAGTTGTAAACACCCTTGATTTTTTACTTCGGAGTAAAAATTAATCCGGTGTGGAAAGTAATCCGGTATAGTGTAAACGGGGCCTTAGCAAATAAAGAAAAATGTCTGACTGAATCAGATTTAAATTGAACTTGTTTCCATGGTACTATTTGCAGATGATACAAGCATACTTCATAGTCACACTTGCCTTAAGACTTTGAATGAAATAATACAAACAGAAATAAATAAAATCACAGATTGGCTTCATGTTAATAAGTTATCGATTAATACGAAAAAAACAAAATTTGTTTTATTCAAATCTCCAAACAAAAGAACAAGTCATGATATCAAACTTTCAATGAATAATGACAATATTAAACAGGTCAAAAGTATAACATTTCTTGGGATTGTGATAGATGAATGTTTGACATGGAAATATCATATAGAACTAGTTTCAAAAAAGATTATCAAAGGCTACTGCAATAATTTCCAAAATCTGATACTTCACAAATATTAATTCTCTAAAACTGATTTATTATGCGTTAGTCTATCCATATCTTATCTATGGTAACCTTATTTGGGGGAATACATATAAGACACATATTCAAAAACGTTTCACCATTCAAAAGAAACTTGTAAGATTGAGAACGTTTAGTTCTTATTTTGAGCACACTGATCCGATATTTAAGAAACTTAAGATACTCAACATCTACAAAATAAATGAGTATTTAACTAGTTTATTTATGTTCAGATACTACAAAGTACAAAATTTACCAGAAATATTTTGTAATTATTTTGTATCCAACAAAGAGATACATCATCACAATACCAGAAATGCATCACTCCTTCACAAGTCTTACAAAAGAACAAATTACTCAAAACATTCGCTAGCAAACAAAGGAATCGAAATTTGGAACTGTCTTGCGAAAGACTTCAAACAAATAGAATCACATTTCG
>CACRXK020016082.1:0-11662 GCA_902702795.2 Paramuricea clavata | reverse complement strand
CTGGGCGGCATAACAGCGGCGGAAATACCGTTTCATGCGGTCTTCCAAATCCAAATCGCCCAAAAATTATACAAATGTTTCTTTTGTTAAACATTTGTATAAATTTTGGGCGTGACAATTTTCGCATGTTCATAAGTTCATTGCACGTTTTTTATTATTGACACGGTTTCCAATTTACTATAGTTTCGATCTCGATAATACAAAAATGTTTATCTGGGGCCGAGTCTGGGGCCAGTTGTATCAAGCCCGTTTAGCTTAAACGGTGGTTAAGCTCAAAACAGAAAGCAACTAAGCAAGTCATCGATTTATTCAACAATCAAGCTAAACGTTTCAGTACTAGTGGCCGTGTAAAAAACGCGGCCGTACATATTAGAAATAATTCGTTTTATCAATTCATTCATTAGAATGATCATTTTATATGATAACCCGTTTATACTGACCTTGCATATAAATATCTAATGAAATACAAATTGTCAAACACAAAAACACTGGTGGTCATCGAGGTTTATGACGATTACGGCTGATTTGTAATTTATCTGTTCTTCTTATAATCGTTGTTTACAATAAATTGCAAAAATAATGCCCAAAATTCCAAATGCACGCAGTCAAAAGTGATGTGAAATCTACAAGAAATCTCGTGAATACAAAATTACTTATGTTAAACAAATAACTCTGAAAGTCCAGATGTCGCCTTCCCCCCCTAAACACGTGATAAGTCAATGCGGCCATCTACTTCCGGCTGGTCGAAATTGACCAGCCGGAAGTATGTCTGCTGCCAGATGTTACAAGTCTCTCTTTCCCACTGCTCTTTCCTCCTCTCCCCCTCAGCGGTACGTCATGTAACGTACAATATAGATGTACAATATATAGATGTCCACAAAGAGAGACTTGGAGCAAGTCTACTTCTGTGGGAACTATAGCCCTTCTCCCATCCGCTGCCTTTGCTAATATATGAGTTTGCCTTTAGATATGTTTGTATACAACAATGCATGAGGGCTGATGTAACACCGTTTTCATACACACAGACACAGATTAGGATGCTCCCAGCTCGCTCGCTGGTGCTCGCTCGCTGGTCGCAATAAATGATTAAAGTGTTGTTTGATCGAATTATAATTCTGGAGTCATAATGATCACAACATGTTTGTGTAAGGTAAAATATTTGCGTGGCCCTATCCTCTGATGCGTATCCACAATAATCTAAGATGGCGGACTAGAGGCGATTAGAATAGGCTTACATGAATCTTACATGAAGTTTCGATTGGGGAGAGGCGCGCTTATAACATGAAGGTTTTGTTCCTCTCCCCAAGTTCATGTAAGATTCATGTAAGCCCATTCCAATCGCCTCTGTGGAGGAGAGAGTTTTTGTGATATGCAGAATTATACCGAGACCTTGATAATTTTGCATATCGCAAAAACCGAATTCAATTATTGTTTTATTATACATTTGTTTGTGTTCAATAGATACCGCTTGCTAATCATCGCAGGCTCATTTGCGGACAACTCTGTTATCTGCTAGCAGATGAATTTTCTGTAGGTTGCGTGATTGCGCGATTTAACTGTAAGCTCTTTAATAGCCAATCAAATTGCTTTTACCAACTACAATCTATAATAATTAACAATTATTGATTCACGGTCATGCAGTTGCATTTTTTCCTCAGCGACGCGTGGCAACTGTGCAAATTTATTATATTTTATAAGCAAAACTGTCTTTACGACCTTTCATAATTTATTTGAACTTGTAAATGTTAACATTTACCTAAACTTTTGCACTATTTTTACTTCTCAAATAAAAGTTTAGCATTCAAATTGCTAAAAACTTTTTATTCACTATATGTTGACAAAGTGCTGACAAATTATGGCGCAGCAAGAGTGTATGACACCATTTTGTTTACAAGATTCTACAGGCTGCAGCCTAACATATTCTACAATTCTGTGGCCCAGAAGTTGTGATCTGTGTATGGCTCCAAACGCGCGCATGCGTAAAACATTTTTATTAATTACGTATTTATCTACGTCATAAAATTATAGAAAGTGGACTGATGTAATGCCTGTTTCGATAAACACGTGGAATATCATAATCTTGCTTAATTTCGTCTATCATATGGAAAATATTTGGACAGTTGATATATACAATGGTATGAGTCCCCATCAATAAAGTATGATGTCATAGATGTAAAATGTATTTGTAGAGCAGTGCTTCTTCCTGGTGTAATGCTTAATGCGTCGGTCCATTCCGACTGATTTATCTTTTGAAAGCGTCAAGTTTGAGGCAGCACTCGTTGTGATGGTAACTTCTAGACTTTATTTTTCATCTCTGCCGGCGGAAAATTTTCCTGGAAGTTAAACATTTTCGCACGTTGCATATTTCTTGCTTTTTCGACTGCGCCGGGCTTCCCTTTCGTCATTTCCACGATTTTAAAGACGAATTTCCCGATTTTTAAGTAGAATCTCGGCGGCGTTTTCAAGTAGAATCAGCCGGCTTTTAACTAGAATTACTCGATTAAGTATAATCTGTCCGACTTAAAAATGATGCAGCCCCGGCCCCGCTCGCCTACACGCGTAAAAATTGAGAAAATCAACAACTTGTTGCAAGTTGATATCGACAGGCGTGAACAAGGTTGTGCGCCCACTATGAACAGTATTGTCAACATGTTGTTACAGCATTGTTCAACTGTAACAACTTGGAACAACATGGTTGACAACTTGTTCATGGTTGACCGCACAACATTGTTCACGCCTGTCGATATCAACTTGCAACAACCTGTGCGTTTAAAAGCCGTGTACGTCATACGTGTATCGCACGATGTTCGACTCTTCGTAGTGATTGGATTTAATGGATTGTAATGAAATTTTGGCTCTAGCTCAAATACCATGCACTATAAAACAATGATAGACATGCATTGGCGAAGGAATCATGGGCCACCTAACTTTAGATATGCTTATATACCACTGCATGAGGACACATATATTATGAAGAGAACCTTAAGATATATTGACGTATAGAGAATAAACCTTTGCAAGACTTCCAGTAAACAGTATATGTAGGGGCCTATACTCCAACCACAATAACATTTATTAAAATTTTCCAGGAGTGATATATTGAAAAAACATGACGACAAGCAATATTGACAGCGTTGGACAATTCTTTGAAGGAGAACCTAGAGAGTCTTCTAGCAAAATTAATTTACTTTCTAAGACATATCAAGACAATAAGGTAATAGAACGATTTTTACTAAATTGCTGTAATTGCTGTATATATACGTCTAAGGGCAAAATCTAGAAGGGACAGCTTGTTTTATTTAATACAATGCAGTCAAAATTTCCTGATTAATTTTGTTGCTCTTTGTTTTGTCCGTTGAAAAAAACATTACCGAGGGCTCGCAAGTATTTGGAAGATCGGCAATGCACGCATGTTGCGCAGGCTACTTATTTAAAAAAAAATTCTATTATACCATATCCTGCATGATCAATCTACGAAAGTAACGGATTGTTGTGAAAAAATCCGAAAATTCTATTGTTTCCCGAATGTGAAGTTTCCTCGTTTGTCCGACCATGCAAGAAAACGAAGTGAGGCTAAATTTTCCAACAAATTCAGTTAGAAACATATTGTGTTCTCACGTGGAAGGACTTGTTCGTCCAGGGTATATTAGCTATAGTCAGAGGAATGAAATAATTGTTCTATTTCATTACAGACTCAAAATTTGGACCATGATCTCGGTGAATCAGGACCGGGTATGTGCATTTGTTTTATCAGATAAAGTGATTTTTATTAATGTGTTAGCCCATATGATTTTTCCAGAGTCCTCGCCTATTCAAAAACAGGTAAAATCGCCTGGTGTTAGACAGAGTAACGAACGTTAAGGTTCCAACCTTTCGATTTCCACGCAGATGCGTTCCTCCTGATCTCCGATTTGAATCTAAACTGCCCGATTCAATTCAGAACGATATCCAATTATTATCATTAAGAAATCAGAGTAAAGTGCTTATGCGACGAAATTTTTTATGACTGCATTGTACAGTACATAAAAATTTGTAGTATGTTGACATAACAGATATGCACAGTTTATGATTTCTATGCAGGACATTCAATTAGTGACTTGAAGTTTTTTCGGAAAGTTAGTATGTAAAGTGACGTGCTAGTTATAGGCTACATATACATAATTATATTATTCAGCTCATTCCCCATGCAACAGGGCTTTTCAGTGACCGATTACATCATTAGGTTTACTTGTATTATCTACTTAGCCTAGACTAATTATCTTTACAACAATTGTGATATTACTTTCCTAACTATATGTTTATCCTAACCCACCCTATTAACTTACCCTGGGAGGAAACCGGAGCACCCGGAGAAAACCCACGTTGACTGACTCTTTTCACATGGGCCCGTAGCGAGAATCGAACCCACGTTCTCAGAGGTGAAAAGTTCAAATCGAAACGAAACTCCATACTAACTAGAGTTGTTTCATTTCATAGGAATGGCGAAAGTCTTGGTAATCAATCTTCTGCATGCATGGAAGCATGATACGTCTACCATAATATTTTCTTTGCGAAATTCATTACTGCTTATCTACAAAACCTGTAAAGTGTATGTTTTGACGCTGCTGTTTCTAGGTATATACATTCCAATATTCTTTTCTTTGGGAGGAATTCTTTTGATGGTTTTTCTGCTGTTGCTTGGTTCTTTACCCGTTTTGGGTGGAATGCTTATCGTACCGCTGTTGATAAGTATTGTTGTCACAGCATCAGCATCCATTGGCTGGTACGTCGGCATACAAATAATCGAGAACTTCAGACAATCACCATGGTTATCTGTTGCTGTTCATCAGTTATGTGATCGTGTTAAACGTTTTCATCCCTGGACTATAACGAAAATGAAGAACGTCCTGCTTAACCAATCTAAGGTATAAAAGTGGTAATTATTTTCATCGCTGTTAGGGAAAGTACATTTATTACGCCGAGGGGAGGGGGGGGAGGGGGTGAAGATGTCTTGAAAAAAGCCCATATTTTTACAGGGCCCCTGTTGAGGTTATTGGTAAATTTTCGATGCTCCCCCCCCACGTTTCTAAAATTTTTAATGTCCCCTCCCTGGAATCGAAGGAATACAATCCTGAATTCTCTCTTATCGCAGATACAACTTGCAGTTCCTTAAGATGTCTGATATACTCAAACACGTGCTTCTCCTCAACAAAAATACCGACTTGCTGCTTCTTTCACCTTCTCACTATTGCCAGATGAAATGGCACCGTCTTTTTAAAAAACCGTTTTAGATCGGCTCTAGGGGCGAAACAGATCGATGTTGTTGTTGTCCATCATTCGGCGTACAGGTTGTTGTTGTCTACAGGTTGTTGTTGTCCATCATTCAGCATAGTCGGAGTCTTGAACACGTTGATATATGTAGTGGCCAGGATTTACTGGATCAGGATAATGTGCTGGAACCCTAGAGAACCTCGTCCCCACCCAACGTATCTCCTGGCATTTGCTGTAAATTTCGACTTCGCATACCTGTCAAAAATGCATGCATACTCCAACTTCTTTAATTTTCATCCCGTTTCTGCTAAATTTCCCATGAACATAGAACATATCATTCTTACATATCATATGTTTTTTTGTTTTTAGAATTGCTACTTTTTGACTGGTACATTACGCCACACACTTGGCGCCAAAAAATTAAAATAAGTTATATAGTTAATTTCATCTTAAAACTGAAATCGGTTTCGAAATACAACCATTCCTTGCGAAGATATAATGACTTAAATTTCTAAAAATCCGCCATTTTGTTCTATTTTTAGTAACATATGGCGGATTTTTCGACATTTGTCACATTTGTATCGCCATATCTTGCCATAAAATGGTTGTATGTAGAAAGTTGTTAACAGATTTCAGTTTTAAAGTACCCCTAGTCTGCTCTTCTAAATGTATTTACAAAATCACCAATAGCATATTTTTAATTTTTTGGCGCCAAGTTTGTGGCGTCATTTACCCGCCAAAAAGTAGCAATTCCAAAAACAAAAAAACATATGGAAGGTAGAAACAGGATGAAAATGAAAGAAGTTGAAGCATATTTGTGCTTTTGCATGCATTTTTGACATGCGTGTGCATGCATGCATGCATGCATGCATGCATGCAGCCTTATTTTAGTACGTACATGCGGAGCTCTCCCATGAATAGATGGTTTGGAAACTCATTAGAATAATCTATGTTAGTCAACATTTATTCATAAATATGTTCCTTCACCGTCACATTTGTATTATATTTTTGCCATGTCCACCAATAGCAATTTTCAATTTACCCTATTGTTCGAGTCACGGATAGGTAACTTTCCTAAAATATTGCTATTGGTTAATCTGGTAAAAATATAATACGCACGTGACGATAAAGGACCAGATTTATGAATACACGTTCACTAACATAAATAATGAGTTATATTGTTATTCTAATGAGTTTCCAAACCATCTATTCTATTAACTATGGTGGGAGTAAACTCTCCAGGCCCCTGCTAGACGAAAACTTTGAAAAGTTTATAGCCCCCTCCCTCGGTATATCGAGAATTTTCAGAGCTCCCCCTTTAATGCCAGAAAATATTTTGGTGCTCCCCCCTTAACATCTTCATCCTCCCCCCCTCGGTATAATAGTACTTTCCCTTATATATACATTTATATTTTGTTGTCTATGCAAAGATCTTATACCCAGGGAACGATAATAATGGTTTAATTATTTATTTGCCAACTAGATTGGTCGTTTAATATTAGAAATATTTCACTTTGCACTTGACAATATTACGGCTCTGAGACAATATTATCGTCTAAACGATATTAACGTATAAAAACAGCCATTCGCTGGATAATTTTATTTTAAGCTGGATAATTTGGTTGTGCTTTGCATGACGTTTTCGATTAATGTTGCTTCATGACAATGTCCTCCTTTTATGGAGAATCTTCGTGCTAGACGTGTCCAAGACAGTCCTCGGCGATAGATATATGTTGAACATTACGTATATATAGTCTCCCTCCATAGCCTTATACAGAAAGAAGTCTTCTAAACAATGCATTCAAGTAGACCAGATGCTCGCCTGGAATGGGTTGCACAAAACGCTGAGCAATTATACTTATATAGATTCAACTACCAATCTGCGATTTCCTTTGTGAGCAGCAGCAAAAGATAACGGAGTGGATCTGCGACTAGGCATGAAGTTCGCTATAGCTGCATGAAAATATGCATGAGTGCGTTCAAGTAATCTCGTACCCGCTCAAGCCTACGATGCTCCTCCTGATTTAGAAACCCATGGCCATGCTTAAATTTGCATTATTAAATAATATGAAACCAGAGAAATTCAAGAATATGGAATTCTTGTGTGAACAATAAATTTAATTACACGAGCAAAACTACAGTACGTATATTATTTTCGTAGATTGTTTCTACGCAACAAGGACAAGTTGACAACAACGGTCGGTTGGACCAGTTGAGCAATGAATCATCAGGCGTCAAAGCTAATCACGGAGGTCAACATAATATTGAAGATATTTCACAAATACAAAATGAAAGAAATCAAGAGCAACTATCAATTAACAGTTTGACAGACTTGCACACTGATTGGGATGATATAGATGGTGAAAGTTCAGTGATTTGTTATAATAGTTTTAGTGGGATAGAAAATAATGGGATAGAGGCCGTTTCTAACGAAAGATCATCCGATACTTCACCAGGTATTAGTGACGATTTTAAATCAAAAGAGGGCTATCCAGATTTGGGCATTGACAGAATTCAGAAACTAAAATGCTCTCAAGATATATTAAGCGAGATGAAACGACACTCCAAACCACATATCTTCCAATAACGTTACAGCTATATATATATTATATGACACTATATTATTTCATTTAATTTTGTTTTCTATGTGCTTGATGCGTCTCTATATAGTAAACATGCACTTTCCTCTTGGAGACGGTATCTAAATCATTTGACGCAATATAGAGTAGGTCTAACATAACGGCAAAGTATAAGAGCATCGATAATAAGTCTTCGCCATGAACTGTGAATATATTAATATGCATTCATGTTTCTCATTCGATTGACAAATAAGTTTATATCATAAATGCAGACTGAAATCTTTCGTGCATTTGATTCTTGAACTTGCACTCGATTACTGAATAGAGTATCAGTCAGGTCCAGGAATGGGACACATTTAGTTTTTATGCTGACAAACGGAAATTTCTACTACAGACATGTGATCTGAATGTCTTTAGAATGAATCTCAAATATGTCTATCTACAGTATATATAACAATGGTTTAACTGCAATACTGGAAAGTCTACCGACTACCGTAATGAATGTACTATAATTTTCTAAACAGCGGACCCTGCATGTGACAAAGGCTAGATGAAGTGATGAACCCTTTACTGCTGCATGTTATGTTAATTTGCAAATCTATATACTGAGAAACTGAAGATCAAGTTTATTTTCTTAGTGATACATTATTTTCTGGTGCATGTAAAATGAACTTTCAGAAACGCAATGCGCTCCAACTGCACGCATATTAGCAATAACGTATATCATATGAATTGTGAAATCTAAAATTCCTTCTATATTATTTTCCCACAGGTAATTCCCAATGGTATTTTCGCAATGTTTAATCTCAGATTGTCATAAAGTTTATTTAGTCGTCTAAGAAGACTAAGAGTAGCTGAGACAATATTTGTACGAAGATAATGAGCATGATTGACATAAAAATAAAACAGAGGTGCACTTAGTTACACACTCATGACATAAACATACATGCAGACATTATTATAGATCACTAATCTTGACATCCGTTTCAGCAAAATTGACTTGAGTTTCTATCATTAACATATTACAATTGTCAATCGGTTTAATCTCCAAAGACAAAAATGCAAGAAAGGACCTATGTTATGCTTTTATTGCAAAACTGCACAAAGTTTGATTGGTTTTTGGACTAATATAGTTCTAATATATGTGACTTTTTAACACCCTGCATGCATGCATGCATCATAGATAACTCATATGGCATGCATGCATGCCTGTATCCAGTATTCCATATACAATTAAAACACATTTTGATTCGATACGTACTCCAGTCTCCAAATACTGTCTCAGTATGACTGCAATACATTTATGATATATTAGTGAATGGAGTTGTTATGTACTGTCTTACTGTACAACAAGATAATTGCACTGAGTTTTCGAGCTTTGGTGGCACACCAAATGAGTGCACATGCCTTACAATGAAGCTCTCTCTATTGGCACAACAATTAATCATATTTTCATCGAGTCGCACGAAACTGAGTCCATTGTGGCACAGAGATTGTGGTTTCGGTTTGGCCGTACCTGCATGCAATGCAAAAACTACACATTTTTGCCGTTGGTGACCCATGCTGGATCTCGCTGATATGATCCACGGAACTCAGGATAGAGTTGGGTTCTTTGTTTTTATTGCCGGTATTATGCATAGATATGGTATTATGTTGATAAGATTTTTTCCTCGAACCATGATTTTAGAAGGTAAAACACTACGCTTAGATGCAAGAGCATGCACTGATGCATATACAAATGAAACTTTTATGCAGAGCAACATCCATTAGTCAGAGCTTTCGATTAGCGGCGTGCATGCCGAGTGTCGTATATAGTCTGTATAAATCATAAAGCCAAAATCCTAGTACTGTGCCGTGATATCAAATTAAAGTCCATGTTTCATTTCAGCATGCATGACAACCTGAATAGCAACCAAACGCAATTATATAATAGTATGCAGCTATACCTGCAAGAAATCTCGGTTTCCTTAAAAAAACTGAAATTAATTTGTCTTTGGCTTTACTGCACAGAACACACTATACATGTTTAATGTTTTCATATTTATACCATGCATGATCGTCTTTAAATTAAATATCCTTGATCTGTATTAGCATGGGATTCTAATGTTCTAACAAATGGTTTAGTGGAGCAGACGTGTATGCAGTCTGGACCGAATTTACAACATACATGACAGTCCGATCACATGCATGCATAGATAATCAGCGTCCGCTTCAGCATTTGAAAAACAATGAATATCTTACCAAAACATAATTAAATTTTAACCCGTTTCATTTAAAATTTCAGATGTTTCAATTTTAAATGTTCTTCCCTAGCTTCACTTAACCAAGCTCTTTACAATATTTACTGAAAAGTTAATATGGAACTCTGATATATTGCATTTTTCATAACACTATTCAGTTAAACCGGCTAGGATGCGGTTTACACCCTGCCTATAATAAAGAACATGTTTCACATGTCCATGTTCTATAATAAAGTATACATAAAATTTTATACAGAAAATATCAAAATTATATAATAAAATGCCCCAGTCTATGTCTAACATTGGAAACTTAGGCCTGTTTCAAACGTCCCGCTTCTCATGTGCCGAACGCATTAGAAACAATAGAGAGGTTAAAGATACCCCGGTTTCGGTGTACGGGTACGAGTAGTGTCATCTTGTTTTACTGATGTCTGTAATTCGATCATACTTTTTCTGTTTTCTTGCAATAGACAATGATATAATGCGAAAAATGTGCACCTTAATTGCGAGTATAAAGGTACAGACATCGACGAAAATATTGCTAACCAAAATCATGCTACCCGTACACGTACACCGAAACCGGGGTATCTTAACCTCTCTAATATATAGATAATGATCGAGGTATTTCAGCTGATTATCTATTGTTTTTAATGCGTTCGGCACAAGCGCGACGTTTGAAACAGGCCTGAATTGCTAATAAATATGCATGCATGGTGTTACCAGAATTACAACTATTCAGAATTGAGGCTCGTTCTACGTGTCGATAAAACCAATTTTCTGGCTCTATTCACTATTTTGTTCCGTTGTTTATAACTTTTTAGCTTGCATTGATGAATGGCGGAAATTACTGCAAAATATCCCATGACTATACAGCGTCATCCTTATTTTGTTAAAGCTTTTTTATTATAAACACCTGAAATATATACATATTATACTCGTATCACACTACATATGACAAGTTATTTATATTTAGTCTTGAATATAATTTAGTCTTAGAGGCCAGAAAATTCATAGTGAACAAGTCCTACTATGTAATCATGAACTACGCACCATCCATCACAAAAGGTGAAATCATCTGTCACTAATGATTACATTACAATTCCATAATCTGTTTGTGTTTGCAACTACTATAACACTAGGACCCTTAGGGGACGGACCATTTGATTTTTGATGGGGGAGTGGGTAGATTTTCAGTTTGCTCGATATTTTTTTTCCGCCTCCTGACACTGTTCGATTTTTTTTTGTCAGTCAGAGGACTTGCACGATATTTTTTCTTATGCATGTATATACATTTTTTAGTTTTTTGTTTTTACATATTTTGGTATATAATAGGTAATTGGACAAGTACTGGTGTAAGATATTGTGTAGCCTAAATAATGAGAGGACCAGTATTAAAAAAATAGTTGTTCTTCATTTCTTTACTCCGACTCCTATGATGAACATGTACGTAAAAAAACTAGGGAAACTACGATAATATATAGAAACTAAAGTAGCTGAAATTTTTATGGGACTCCATAAAAAGTGAGGATATAAGAGTGACCTACACGCGTTTCGACCTAACTGTCTTCTTCAGCAGGGTTTTTTAAAGGGGGG
>CACRXK020016079.1:0-11665 GCA_902702795.2 Paramuricea clavata | reverse complement strand
GTGTTATTTTTGTAATTTTTAATCATTCTTGAACAATGCCTGTTTTGAAGGAATTATTAAAAATATGTGCAAGCATAGGAGAAATATATTGAGCTACATTTTTAAAAACAGTTGGGTTCATCCCATCTGGGCCAGCTGATTTGTTAACATTAATCATGTTTAATAAGCTGTTCATTTCATGGACATCAGTGGGTGAAAAAATAATGAATGGGCACAATTACCAGTAAGGTAATGAATGGGATTAATATTAATATCTGGAATTTTTGACGAAAGGTTTGGGCCAATATTCGTAAAAAAAATGTTAAAATTTTGAGCAATTAATGTACGATCGTTTATTGTACTACCGTTGTGTTGGAATTTTGTTGGATAATTTGATTTCGGTTACGTGGTTTTTGCATGATCTTTCAGGATTTCCCATGTTTCTTTCAAATTCCACCTATAGCTGCTTTTAATGTTTGGGCATAATATGCCTTCTTTGAAATTTTGATCAAATTATTCAATTTGTTTCGGTAGACTTTGTATTTATACTCAGGGTTCGTAGCGGTCTTTGAAATCCTTGAAAGTCTTTGAATTTGAATGCAGGTCTTTAAGGTCTGTGTGAAAAAGCGAAGAAAGTCTTTAAAAGTCTTTAAAATTAATTCTTTAGTGAGTATTTGATTATACGATTTCCTATAGCTAATAAAATAGATTGATTGAAGAGCAAGGTTTTCGCAAATATCGACGAAAAGGTACATTTTAAGATGTGATGTGGCGGGACTAATTACTGGGCAAAAATGGTGCTTACGCTCGCAAGTTTTCGACAGCTGATTGCTCTCAAAGGTCTTTGAGAAGTCTTTGAAAATAGGCGGAAAAAATCTTTGAAAGTCTTTGAATATTTTTGGTCTTGGAGACTACGAACCCTGATACTGATTTTCTGCAGTATTGTGTTTAAGGTTTTTGACAAACAATTTTTGCTTTGTTTTAATTGATTTTACCAGTGCTGGAGTAATCCACGGTTTTCTTGGTTTATATGCCTGTATTTTAAGGTGTTTAAAAGGAAAATGAGTGTTGTGCAATTGTTGGAATTTATCAGTGAATACATTATAGCTTAAATTGGGGTCTGATGCGTCAAATACTGGATTCCAGTCGCATAAATGAACAGCTTAATTCCTTGAATCTGTTTAAACTTGCTTTAATTTGTCTATTGATCTAGACATTTCATTAGGCCCCTATTACTTTTTTGTTTTTGTATATTCATGTCAGTTATAAGCAATACTGGTAGATGGTCACTAATGTCAGAAAGTAATAAGCCGGAAAAATGGTTGTGCTGGTAAACATTCGTAAATATGTTACCTATTAGGGTAGCAGTATCATGAGTAATTCTTGTTGGTTTAGTTATTGTAGGCATAAGAAATAAGAAAAACATTGAAAATGTAATATTCATATTCAATATAATTTTCTCCGGAAGAATTTTACGGCAATTACTGATTTTCAAACGAGTTGATGTCGGACTGATATTGGGTGCGCAGTAGCGATTTTCCGCAAAACGCCAAAGCGGATGTCTTGTAACCTTAAGAAGTTTAAAGGAACGATTAAATAACAGCGTGAAATTTTGCGTGGAGAAACTTGGTTGTAAAAAAGCTGGAAGCTATGTATTTGTACAATATTTGTATATTAACTACAGTCAGTTTCTTACTACCCCATAAATATGATTTGTCCACATCATCTTCTAAAAAATCTGTTTTAAAATAACATGCTTATAGGCAAGCTGAATATCCCCCACGTACCTACTTGTTGTATGGCTCTGGGAGCGTTGGTATCTTGTTGGTTGGGAAACAGATTATATATATATAGAAATTGTTCTGTTAGGTGTTTGCTGGGTTTTTGCCTCCTTGGTTGCTTCCATATTTTGTTGCTGTCAAGTTGGTTTAAGATTAGGTGATCATTAAAGTGAAAGTTTCGTTATTGAATTACCTTAAAAACACATTAAAGTTCGTATTGGCATTGAAATAGATATCACACGGGATAAAGTAAGGTTTTAATCACGGGCTTTAGGACAAATTCAATTCGACAACAATAGTACACAGCAAAAAATCACTTTCTTATTTTAAGAAAAAAACAACTTATTTTAAGAAAATTTTCTTAAAATAAGTCCAAATTTTCTTGGGAGACTGGTAAGAAAATTTTCTTACTAATTTTCTTAAGAATTTTTTTCTTAAGAAAATCATGAGATTTTTCTTAAAATAAGAATACCAATTTCTTATTTTAAGAATATTTTTTCCTTTAAAATTTCTTATTTTAAGAAAATTTTCTTAAAATAAGTCCAAATTTTCTTGGGAGACTGGTAAGAAAATTTTCTTACTAATTTTCTTAAGAATTTTTTTCTTAAGAAAATCTTAAGAAAATCATGAGATATTTCTTAAAATAAGAAAACTCAATTTCTTATTTTAGAAATATTTTCTCTTTAAAATTTCTTAGTTTAAGGAAGAGGTATATTTTTATTTTATAAGGACCAACAAGTTATAGTAATGATATATCGATTATAGACTGGAAGCAATTATAAAGAATACATGGCACCTTGCATGCAATAGTTTATACTGTATATAAATATATATAAATATATACCACATGATATTCATCATATAGTAATATATACCACATGATATTCATACAGAAAAATATATACCACATGATATTCATCATACAGTACATACTGTATTAGTACCAGCTTATTGCATATCAACTTTGAAACTCTGGTAGCTTGTCATCGTCGACTTAAACAAATTGGCAATGTCTTGTGGCACATTTGTGTCTTAAAAATCTAATGCTGAAAAACATTAAACCAATTTCCTGCATCCGCGGATAATCAAAATCCAGAAGGTAGAAACTGGCAAGAAGTGCAAGTACTGCCTCATTCAAATTGAACATCTCCATGACATCTCATATGTATTGTTTCACATTTTAAACACTGAAGACGTTCACAATCACATTATTTGTATGAAGGTGAATTTGTGTGCGATGACTGATGAGGATATAAAGTGACTGGTCAACAGGGATTTTTAGCCAGTCATTGACTGTTGACTGGCCGTTATCTTGAGCCCTGGATGCATGCGACGAGGACAAGTTACCTAGCTGCCGGTCTACACTATTTAATATACTGTATCAAACAATTAAATAAATTAATGGAGAGAGTATAGACAGTACATATACACATGCCAAATTCAATGTTCTACTCTAAATCAGCCTTGAATTTTCGGAAACTTGTTAGTGCTGACTGAAATGAATCGGCAACCTCTTGAGGAACATTAATGTCTTGAAATACATAATGCTCATGGAGAACAATTAATCCAATCTCCGGAAAGTGTGGATAATCAAAAACTAAAAGATAAAAACTTGCCAGCACTGCAGTGCTTCATTCAGCTCTGTTACGTCCACTTCCGCCAGAATTCTCTTTCCAACGATAACACTGTAGGTACAGTAACATTTCGTCTTTTCCACCAAGAGGACAGGTACATTACCAGAACGTTTGGAGCACCAAACTTCATGGTCTTCGTTATCCTAACAAAGAATTACATGGATGTACAGTATGCATGATATATGATTAATTACATAGTCATTTAAATATAAAGTAAAAATAAAATAGACTTTCACATTGGCTGTGTGAACATAACAGACTTAAGACCCTCCTCCACTCATGGCAAAAACCAACTCGCAAGCTAGCTACAAGACATTATCCAATCACAATGCTCAACAGTTTATTTAAATCAGATGGAAGCACTCACAGCAGGCTGGTCACTCGGTTTTGCAATGAGTGGAAAAGAGCTTTTAAATTGAAGATGTGAACATCAAGACAAGGTCAATTACTGCATGGTGGACAGATCTGGAAGCTAAATAAACTGCAATATTTTCACACCATCACACATCCTGAACAGGGCCGTACACAGCAGGGAGGGGGGGGAGGGGGGCAACTGCCCCCGAAGAAAACTATATTTACGATTTTTAGAATGTCATTATTAATTATTCTTTGGATATTTGGGACTTTTTTCGGCATATAGGCCTTACTGCCCCCTGGTGAAAAAATCTTGCATATGGCCCTGATCCTGAATCTAAATCTGTCTAATGTTGCCAAAGTTCACTCAGTATATAATTATGCTAATTAACCTATGCCTAAAACTTTCTATAACCCAGGAAAATGACATGGATGCAATAAATCTGTAAGGGTGAATTTACCAATTTATTTTCATAATTACAAACCTTTAGTGCTTGGACTTCTTTCCAGAGCTGAATATTCCATGCAAATTTTGAAAATTATGTATGATCTTAGAATCTATAAAAAATCAACATGTATTCAATTCAAAGCAAAACAGGAATGGATAAACTTGGCTGAATTAGCCCAGATATTATTTCTATCCCCTCAGTTGGAAATAAGTAGGCATAAGAAATAAGCATAAACTTCCTTTTTCTTGCCAATAATGCAGGGGGAATTTCTTGTTAGTTTGTGGGATAGCCTGTCCTGTGTGTTGCAATTCACACAGAAACTAGCCAGCTAGATTGCCGGATGGTTGAGGCCTGTAAATACAAAGGCGAGTGAGTTAGCCATGCAAGCAAGGCAAGTTACTGTTTGTATGGAATTGGCTTATATAGCATTTGCTAAGCAAATTCCATATAAACAGAAACTTAGCAATTTGTGCAAAACACAAAGTCGCTTAAAAGATTTAAAAAACATTACATACAAAATATAATGATAATACAAGAATTAATGCCAAGAAATTCAGGAAAGTTGATATCTAATGATTCATATTTATTTGTAAGCTATTATTTTAAATGCAAGACAAATTTCTACCTTTCCTGAGTAAAGTGTTTACATGGATGGTAAAATAAGTCATTTCACCTGGGCAAGATTTTGTGTCTTTCTGCCAGAACTTGCCAAGGTGAGTTGCCAGGTTGTATCATATAAACCCACCTTGCCGGGTAACTTGCCTCCATTTAAACAGGCCCCTTATATATACATTCTCATATGAACAACCCCTATAAACATGATTTTTTTGTGTTGGTCTTGTGTACTCAGGTGAATATGATATTTGTGATGTTACTCTGAGTGAGTATCCACACCGGGCAAGCTTGAAAAATATGCCTGGTCACATGGGAATCGAACCTACGACCTTTGGAATACTAGCCCAATGCTCTGCCAACTGAGCTACGCGGTCAGGTCGGGTAATCTAATAATCATGATTTTTTTGCAGAGTATTGGGCTAGTATTCGAAAGGTCGTAGGTTCGATTCCCACTGTAGCCAGGCATATTTTTCAAGCTTGCCGAGTGTGGATACACACTCAGAGTAACATCACAAATACCGGTATCATATTCACCATGAGTACACAACACCAACACACAAAAAAAACATGATTATTAGATTACATTGATGTCGAAGGAAGTAGAGTCATTTCCGAAATATCACATACTCGAACCAATCTGACTGCGTAGCTCAGTTGGCAGAGCATTGGACTAGTATTCCAAAGGTCGTAGGTTTGATTCCCACCCTTGCCAGGCATATTTTTCAAGCTTGCCCAGTGTGGATACACACTCAAGAGTAACATAAATATCAACCCCTATAAATTTTAATGTAAAATTATAAGTTTGATACCGGCAATTAAACATTATGAACTATCAAGTTTATACTTGAATCAGCATATATCAATGGTCGACACGAAATCAGATTTAATTAAATAGGAATACTGCACACTATTTGGTGTCGTTTTACATATTTTGAATACATGTGCATATACATACAGCATGCTAGAATATCGTCTTGAATATATGCACGTTCAAACCGCATGTTGTTTGTATAATTGAGATTTTAGCATTAACTGACAATAATCGGTATTTATTACCCGGCCATTTTTGTGTTTTGTTGAGAAAATATGTACGAGCAATGAGAATTGCCGAGTCGAGACTTGAGATGTTTAACCAACGACGGGAAATCGACTGGTTGTTGCAAAACACTGGGCTTTCTAATACACAAAATATGAACAAAAAACATTACCTTGCCGTATCTGACCATATTCAATCCCTTCAGAAGTAATTTGGCCAAGTAAAGATGCGTTTAGGTGTCCAAAATTAACATTTTCAACGACCATAATTTACACTATAAGCTCTTTGTTGCAAAGTCAAACCGCCGAAGGATCAAAGTTCAAATTGCTGAGTCGCCTGCGCTCCTTCGCCCAGCGGCTACGCTCGTGTTCCAAGATCCGCCATGTAAAGTGTAGTGAAATGTATCTCACTAAAGCCTCTGCTGTCAGTGCTGTGCCTCTGCGGAGGAGAGACCCAGAGTCCTCTAAGCTCTGGCTTATTATGGCAATTAGGCCATATAAAATAAATTCCTTGATTCTCATCGCTAAATTTTAAAAACTCCCAGGAGGCGGGAGGTTTATATTTTATATTTTATGACAAAATATTAAAAAAAACTTTAAAATTTAAAAAATTGGAGAGGGAGGTCTTTTTATATTTGCCCTTAAATATATTATAGAAGAACGCTATATAAGTGGATAATTGCACATGCGCTAATGAACATGCATAAGGGTCCACACAAATCGTTGTAATAAGGCTATAAGCCCATTTTTTCCTTCAGTTCAATTCAGTATTCCAAGCATCCCTTAACATGTTGCAATATTAACGATAAAACAATTTTATATCGCAAAAATTCCAATATAAAATATAAAAATAACTAAATCTCTGAAGATGCTCGGTCGGGCGGTAAATTTATATTTTATAACAAAATACAAAAATATATCAACGCGGAAACCAAAATATCGTCGGGCGGTGATGAGAATCAAGGAATTTATTTTATATGGCCTTATTATGGTTTTACTTTTTATGAAAATGCTGAGATCCATGTGATTGCGATTCATACTACAATATGGAGTCTGAATAACAACAGAAACACCTGATCGGTTGAAATTATTGTGTGTATAAAAAATTATATAGTGAACTATAACGATTAAAAATCGTAATATGCATGTGCATGCATGGTGCAATTTGTACTTAATTCAAGAATATTGCAAAAACAACATCCTTATTTTGAGAAAGATAATCTGCATTGAGGAAATTAATCATTCCATCAATCAAGAAACGGTTAATTAATGTATATATTTTCAAGAGAAAACGTCTTATGAGTTATGTTGAAAAACGAGGTTCGTTTTAATAAAGCATGCATGCAGTTAGAGGAATAACTTATCATTTTAAGAAAACATTTATATGTGGAATCATGGATAATAAAATGAATATAGTTGTTTTACAATCCATAGTGGAATTGACTATATTATATACGAAGTATTTTTCTTCAGAAATAATTTTCTTATTTTAAGAAAACGGAATCTTAAATCAAGAAATATTTTTTAAGAAATAATTTTCTCATTTTAAGGGAACAGTTATCTTAAATCAAGAAGTAATTTTTCTTGAGAAATAATTTTCTCATTTTAGGAAAACAGTTTTCTTAAATTAAGAATAATTTTTTTCTTAAGAAATAATTTTCTCATTTTGAGAAAACATTTTCTTAAATTAAGAAAAGAACTTTTCTTAAGAAATAAGTTTCTCATTTTAAGAAAATATTTTCTTAAATTAAGAAAATAATTTTTCTTAAGAAATTGATTTTTTGCTGTGTAGTCTCAGCTTGGCGTTCATACGTTTAAAGACAAACGGCGGACAAAGGAAAAAATAAGCTATATAAGGCAATAGAGTGTCAATAAACTTGCTATTTTAACACTGTATGTATAATGATGCTATTGATATTATAAGAAAGAAAATATGAAGCGAAGAAGTTTAAGCGAAAATGCTGCGAATTTGACTCCGACGTTTGACTCCTCATATAAACAAACATCCAGGCTAGGTGTTTGTCAGATAAATTCCGTTATTTTAAATTTGTCTGCGCATACGTATTGCTAAATATATTGGGCCTTTGTATGCCTTATGTGTAGTAAACGCTAAAAGTTTTAAAATAAATACTAAAACAGAATACAAACCCTAGCTAAAGCAAGAACACAGTATACAATTTTATTTAAACATGCCTTGATCATATTTCACTTGGGAAACAATCGATTGCAAATAAATACGCTCCTATAAATACTCTTAATATAGGATTTATTTGAGAAAATATGGGGCTAATTATAAATACTCTGTATAAATTAATGTACTTATTTATTCTTCATTGAACATGTTCAGTTGACGAAAAACTGGAAAATCGACCACACAGTACTTTACGCGAACAGCGGTTATTTTATAATCGCTCACAAATATCAATTAATATCCAATCATGATTCTGGTTAAATTAAACAAATGTTCTGCCGAATACAACACTCAACAGCAAATCAGCGAATTCTGCCTTTTCTTGTTGATACATATAGCCTATGTAGAACTAAACCCGATTCTGTGTCGTTGAGCGAGCTTCGAGATTAATTTCAATTCCAAACGTCCAGCCAGGCTTTATTAACAACTTCGTCCCTTACAATAACGTTATGACATTTTTTATAAAAAATACATGCCAATAAAAAGTTCGTTTCATGGTATAGTTTGTGTTGCTTTATTCACACACCTTGTATTGTTTTGAACTCGAACGCCACGTTTGCCTTCCCTATCCCCCATAAGTCCCAATTGTTATCTCCCAAAATCAGGGAGACACGTGACCAGCCTGGACCAGGGTCTTTCCTCCAGCGAGGCGCGTAGTAGAAAGAGCCTGGGTACGAGGTTGATCCGTTTGTAGCCTTTTTCAAATTATTAACTCTTCAATTATACAAATAAGCAAGTAAGTTTGGTCAAAATGCATGAATAACGTTTTGCGCCAATGAGGTACTGAAAAGCTATGTTTTATTTTTAAAATGTATAATTGATTTTCAAGGTGTAGTATAATACAAACTTGGCTAAAAAAATTACTGTCCACGCTAACACCCGGCGAACAGTGTTTACACTTAAGCAATGATTAAATGAGTTCTTTTTTTCGATATATAACATTCACTAAGATGTACTTTCCACTTTCTATCAGCTTTATTGGACACAATATAGTAGAAATATTTACAGAGGAGATAGCGCAAACGGGACAACGAGACCCATGCTAGGCGCTACCGCTAAACTAATATTAAACTAGTATTAGAACCCTCCCGCCCAAAAAAATCACCTAATTTACTATACGAAATTATATTGCATAATATGCAGATTAAGAACGGTGGTATGCAGGGACAGTCTCTTGTGAGCAACCAAGTGCATGCCATAATCATATCAACATTAAAAGTTTTCAGTTCTTTGTATGTTTGCATGGTGATAAAATATAATAGGTTTTGTTTGTGGAAACACCACGTAAATTTATTACTGCAAAGCTTTCGATCCGTAAGCCCGGATCTTCATCAGTGCTAAGAATATGTGACTTGCTTAATTCACACGCTCTTTTTATATACAAAAGTGTCGTGATCTGTTGGCTCGCGTCATTTGAAATTTAATTAACGGCACATCAACCACGTCATTCCAAACGTAGTGAAGTGATTCCAATTAACGCGCGCGCATCCAAGACAAGAGAAATTAATTTTGCACATTAAAGAGAGCACGCCACGTACTATCTAGTGGCTTTCCCTCCTTAAAATAATTTAAATTAAACCATTAGATGTAAATTAACTAAATTTATAGTAATGATCTAACTGACATTAAATTACATTTTATTTAATATTAAAAGATATAAGAGATCACCGTTAGCCAGGCGAAGATCAAGGTGAGCTTGAATTAAAATTAAATTAATTAAATCATTGATTTAAATAACTAAATAAAATATCTATTATAAAACATAAAATAACTAAAATTAATCATAACTAAAATTACTAAGTCAGCCATATAATTACTAAAGTATGCCATAGCATAAGCTGATATCGTCGTAATTGAAATGCTAATATTTTTTTAAACTGTTAAAAAACGTCGTTTGAGATGAAATATTAGAGAGGTTAAGATACCCCTCTAATACTCCAGATAGATACCCCTCATATATATAGAGGGGATATACCTCTTAGGGGTATCTTTTCGCATCAACTTTTCAAATTTTCACGAGAGATGATGACAGTTCTCGCTATGTGCTCCACTCAGTCAACTAGTATGAGCATGCTCAGAAATGATATTGAACGACCGTCTGAAATTCAGGCTATGTTCATGAGCATAACAGAGATTTTGGCATGTATATGAACATGCTCATGACGCATCTAACCCTATAAACACTAATATTACTCAATTAATTTTCAACAACTGTAAAATAATTGACAAGTCAATATAGTCAAATATAGTCAATAGAGTCAATATAGTCAAGTCAATATAGTCAATAGAGTCTCTATTGTATATATAGAGGTATATACCCCTTAAGATACCCCTCTAGATACTCTCTATTATTGGCGGACATGACGTCAGCCAATAATAAACAAAGACAACTTTGAATATTAATTAAATGCCAAATAAAGGAAAATATCCCTTCAGGAGGTTGGAAATTGGCCAAGCACGTTTGATCTTTACAAATTATAGGAGGAAACTTAAATTCTTTAACGTGGCGCCGACAATATGGTGAAATAGTGTGTTTTAGATAGCAACATTTAACATTTTTCAAGTATGCGTGTAACGGTATTTCGTAATCTACAAGCAGGGCGCTTAGTACGTAAGACACTGAGACGATTTTCTACAGAATGCAAAATTTCTATTTGACCTCTATAGTCAAATTGTTTCGAGCTCTTTGCACACATAAGGACAATGTAAATGAATCTCAGAAACCTGGTGTGTACCGCATTCCTTGTGAATGTGGTCTGGTTTACATTGGTGAAACTGGTCGAAATCTCTCAGTACGTCTTAAGGAACACAAGACGAATTGCGAGAAAGCCGAGCAAGATAAATCTGCTGTGGCTAAACATACTTGGACTTACGACCATCGTATAAAATGGAACGAAGCAACCATTTTGGCAATTGATAGTCACAAGTTCTCTCGCAAAATGAGAGAGTCAATTGAAATCGAGAAGCACAATACTATAGATCAGGAGGGAAAGCCACTAGATAGTACGTGGCGTGCTCTCTTTAATGTGCAAAATTAATTTCTCTTGTCTTGGATGCGCGCGCGTTAATTGGAATCACTTCACTACCACAGAATACATACCGGAACTGAAGTGTCACTCCTATTTGTTTTGGCTGAAAGAAAACGTCCGAAATTTTTTTGCGTGCTATGACGCCATCCTGGAGTGCACCCGGCACTTTGCACCTATGTTTTCCTATGAACAACTTCCGTCAGCACTCGTAAAATTTCGGACAAAATATCGTCTGAGTGACACTTCTGGTCCTGTATCTATTCTGTGTCACTACGTTTTGAAATGACGTGGTTGATGTGCCGTTTAATTAAATTTCAAATGACGCGAGCCAACAGATCACGACACTCTTGTATATAAAAAGAGCGTGTGAATTAAACAAGTCACATATTATTAGCACTGATGAAGATCCGGGCTTACGGATCGAAAGCTTTGCAGTAATAAATTTACGTGGTGTTTCCCCAAACAAAACCTATTATATTTTATCACCATGCAAACATACAAAGAACTTATTACAGACCTCTATGGAGAGTGTATACATTCAGCGTTTAAAAGACTTGATCGGCTTACCAATCAACGTTCAAGATTGATTAACAACCTC
>CACRXK020016078.1:0-11665 GCA_902702795.2 Paramuricea clavata | reverse complement strand
CGAAGCAAAAAAGTCTGAAAGAAATGGGCTGCAAGTAATTAAGCATGAGACTGAATCACCAGTAACACCAATTGAGGACTTGAATACTAAATCGGAAAGTGTGGCTCAACCAAAATGTCCACCCAAATGCCCTAACACTGCAAGCTATTCAGAGTGCTCACCCAAATGTCCTAAAAGAGATTCAACGAAGGATGTTAGCTCGGTTAAACCACAGTCGTTTGGAAAAAGATCAGATGAGAAAACGAAACAGTCTTCGTTCGCTAAAAAATCTGATCCAGAACCATCGGAAATTGAAAAGAATGAAAAGGAACGTAAAAGTCCTGCCTTTATGGACTACATTGAAGGACATTCTTACCTGCGACAGCTCGAGCCTCAAGAATATGATCGTAAAATGCCTGGATTGAACAACGGCCCATTGGCTCCCAGAAAGAGAGCTATGCAAATCAAAAAGACTAAAATCAAGTCCATAGACGAAAATGATGATAAAAACAAATCCATCGAGAAGACTCGAAAGAGAAGAAAACAAGAGAAATATTTCGAGAAGAATGCACAAGAAGCTGGATTGAATAAACCGTTCAAAAAAGGAAAGAAACAGAAAATCAAACACCATTATCCACTGAATCCACATCGTGAAATGAAAAGCGCAAGAAAGGATCAGAAATCGATACGAAAAGAGCAATAAAATCTCACATTTTTTCATGTTAGTATTATTACAATTTCAATCAAAAATATTTAAAAAAAACAAAAACGATAAAAAGTAGGATTTTTCCATTTTGGTTATTTTTGGGAGTAATTTGACCGTTAATCGAACTGTAAATATACAGTAGGCGAATGCCATTGTAAAAACATTGTAAAAATTTGAAAGGTAGAAACCCAATTTTAAGCTTAT
Source organism: Paramuricea clavata (assembly GCA_902702795.2). NCBI lineage: Eukaryota > Metazoa > Cnidaria > Anthozoa > Malacalcyonacea > Plexauridae > Paramuricea > Paramuricea clavata. The sequence goes on along the minus strand of CACRXK020016078.1, from coordinate 10,776 downwards.
TTCAAACTAGAATTTAATTTACACAATCGCACAAGTTTTAGTCGCTCACTTTTCCTATTCCTGTACATACAAGTACATTAATTAAAAAAACACTAAACGGCTGTTTTTAACGTTGAATTTGTTTCAGTTGTTTGTCAGCCCACTCATGTTATCTTTTGACAGTGCATGAACGTACATTTACACACAACAATTAATCGGGCCGATTCAGCTTTGATTAAATGTTTGAAAAATACGCTGTCAACATCATCTGACGACATCGTCAACTGAAAGCATGCATTAGGCCATAGATTAAGGTAGTCAACCCCTCTTGAAACTTTTTTTTTAATTTTTAAGTAGATTTATGCAAAAATATCATTTTCTGAAAGGGTCAGGTGAAAGAAAATGACCAATGCAAAAATTTTTTAACAAAGTCGTTAATTACACTAATTATCCAATATGGCGGCCGTTAATTAACCCATAATTGCCTAGCGTCGTAAACATGATATCTCAAGAACCAGTCATCAGAATCAAATAAATGATATATTTTTAAAAAGCTTAGAACCTTATCTAGTAACTGACCTTCTTTAATTTTGTTCAAAATGGTTTTTAAAAAAATTTAGTGTCAAATTTTGGAATTTTCAATTATTTCAACTTTTAATCTGGTACTTTTGAAGGTAATTTGCAAATAATTCATTAAGGATAAAAAATATTGAAAATTGAAGAATGACAGTTACTAGACAATGTTACAGTCAGTAAGTATGCCAAATATTAACCTTCTGCAATGAATAGTTAGAAGATTACAGTATCACAAAGATCACTGACACATGTCAAATTGCGAAACTGAGAAAATCCAAATAAAGTTCTCATTCATGTTTTTCTTACATTACAAAGGTTCAGAAGCTATCTGCTTCATAAGTTACACTTTCCATGCCCTCAGCATGATCTAAATACTTCTTTCTGAGGTGTCTTAGTGACTTTCTCCTTACTTTCACCTTTTCTGAGCTCTTTTGGGCCGACAGCTTGATCGTCGCTCTGTCACAGTCTTGGGCACCTTTACGAATGAAGAATCCAGGCATTATATCCAAATCTTCAAAAATTTTGAGGAAATAAATGTCCCCATCATTGAATTTTAGGACTGCTAAATAGGTGACAAGAGCTACTCTTTCCTGCTCTACATAGGTAGACTTTGGACATCAGTCCCAGATGACCCCGCCCAAACATTCATTTGCATTCTGGGTCAAGCTATGTGTGATTTATTCAACAAGACAGTGTTAGCCAAATCAGCAAATATAATCAACTCAACAATGGGCTTTGAAATACCATTCTTGTGTTTATATGTTTCGCTATCTCTTTGATAGCCACACAAACTTTCCTTTCGGGCAAAGATGATGCTGCGGGTTCTCATCAGTCGAATCAACATGGAGACGAGATGCCTTTACAGCTTGGCTTCTCTGTTTGCCAGACCGTAATAATTTTCTAGAACATCTATTTTACCATCAGTAAGCTGACCTTTACCAGATATTCCTTTTCCATCCGAAAGTTTTCTGGGTAGAACTATTTTTATGCACACAAACTGTAAAACAATGTAATGAGAATATCCATGTTCATCTCCACTGTCAGGACATTTCAAAATGTTATCAAAGACACCAAATAAAATTGACAAATCCATAAATACTGTTCCTTTCCTTGTAGTGTCTATATAATTTCGGTATTAACACCAAAGTTTGCTGTCTGAGAGCCAATTTTCGCTCTGGAATGTCCAGCTTCTTTGTCACGAGATTCGCCATGTTTGAATTTCTTCGCCGTCTTCGAAGGCGGATTTTATCGCTCTGTTCTTCGTATTTTTCATTTATTGACTTCAAATTACAATCCAAATAACAAAACGAATCTTTGAGAAACTAGAACAGCAACTTTTCGACTTGGAATTTAAGAAAAAACTAAGATTTTTGTCGATAATTTCACAGTGAATGCAAATGCGATCGATCACAAGACAGACAAAGAAATCGCGTTGCCATGGCTCCCCAAAGCAACCAATCGCAATGCAGCTAAGTCAGAAGATTCTAAATCACATACACCAAAAGGAGAAACATAAAGAAACTTGTTTGAAGTGATTTTTGGACGAAATTTTGAGTGAATTTTGTACCTAAATGCGTTGCTAGGGCGTTGCTATGGGGTAAATTTTCAAACAAGGTAACTTTGAGAGCTTTTTTCACCTAATTTAGATTTTTTTGAAAAAAATCAACCATGCAGTCTTAATGTACAATAGTTAATGGGCTCAAAATAACAAAAAAAAATTTTTTCAGAAAATGTTCAAAAATCAGATAATAAGACGGGGTGACTAGTCACCTTAAATATGTATATTCTTAATCTATGATTGGGCAAAACCTGAAATCGGCCAGATTTCATTTCAGAAGGTGAATTTAACTCCAATGGAATTATTTTTGACCAAATTTTACTCCACATTGGGAGTTAAATTTGGTTCATAATAACTCATTTGGAGTTAAATTAACTCATTGAAATTAACAATGTGCAAAGTATGCTTTTTGACCAAATCAGTAAACCCTTTCTATTGACTTTAATATAAGTAAAAGCGGTGGGTGGTATGGAGAACAGTGAAATTTACAAAACAATGAACAGACAAATGGAACATTCCAAACATTCGAACCAATGGCTGAATGGCACTATTGATATGCTAATTGTTCTGCAACGTAACCATTAAATATAGTCCGACAAGGCCAAATTTGCTTTGGCCTTTCTAAAACTTCCGTACAGCAAATTTTATCAATGTTCCGGTTGCTTCTTATTTGGAGCCATCTTTAAGTGTCCAAAATTCGGACACTTTTCCTGGTTCTTACCCAAGTGTTTCTTGGCTTATTTTGTGCCGTAGTAAAACAACAAACCTGGTATTTATTGCATTTGCATATTGAGTTTCATTCGCCCTTGTGCGAACTCCTTTAAATATTTGAAATCGATTAATTTGATTTGTGTTCGATTAATTTGATCATAGAATAATTCCAGTGCCGGACACTTTGCGAAATAATGAGAGGGGGGAAGGGGGGTTAGGTTGCCACCATATGATCACCTTTGTTGCTTGAAATCGTAGTTCTTTAAACTTTCTTTTCCTTAAATTTCATGCAATATAATCTTGTCGTATATATATATATATATATATATATATATATATATATATATATATATATATATATATATATATATATATATATATATATATATATATATATATATATATATATATATATATATATATATATATATATATATATATATAGCTTAATTTATAGCCTACCATGCTTTTATGGACGTAAAATAACTGTCACAGCTTTGTTATGCAGCTATCCATCAAACGTTTTCGGAAAACATTGGGGGGGGGGGAGGATGCAACTAGTATCTATAATTACATAAGGTTATCGGGTTTTAACGCAGGTGTCATCATAATAAACGCAAATACATTGTGGTTTAAATACATTATATATTTATCATTAATAGACTTTATAATTATTTTATGCGTTACGAATAATTTATTATAATTCATGAGATGTTATCTTTTTGGAAAGAACCGGATAAATATAATCATCATAATGAACACGATACAAACACATGCTAACATGGTCCATACCCACAACGAGCACGGTCTGTTTGTAATTTCCTCAAGTCTTTCGCTTTCATGTTTGAGTTTTGTGAAATTTGAGTCGGCCAAGTCTGAAGCATTTTCCAAAACCTGGAGGAAGTACGCATAAAAGATGTTATGTTTTTATACAAATGTAAAGCTGGTCAGTACGACTTAAATCCTGAAGACTATCTACCGGGCAATCCGTCTCGTCATCATACTCGCCTTAGTTCTATACTGATTCCTACCGACCAAACCTCTGCAGAACATCTTCTTTCCGAAATCTATTTTTCAATAGGAATGTACCCCTATGGAACAGCCTACCCGACGAAAAAAAAACCTCTCTCACTGCAGAGCAGGAAAAAAGAATTTTCTTTCACAATCTGGAAACAAAAACTTCCTGCAGACCAACGGAGTATTTTCGTGCTTACTCTATGTGCATAAACATATAGTGTTCTAGCTGACCATGGTTTTAAATTCAAGGAATAATGTCTTGTTGGCCCTTGGTGGGACATGGGTGTTAAGCAACAATTTTGAAAGCAAGAACGACACTCAGAACAAAATGTTTTCCAAGTTCTTGCAAGGGCCTTGGTCTGTCAACATGAAAACATGCATTAAGTTTCTGAGTATAACGTTTATTGAGTTTAGTTTTAAGTGACTGAACAGTGAGCTGGTATGGAAAAAATAGGCGAGCACGCAGGAAATGTCTTAGTGAATTTTAATTATGTACATACTATATCTATAACGATGTGTCTGTGATTTCGTTGGTTTCAATAGTGTTGTAATGTAGCATGTCAGCCAGGACTTAATATAGGACTTTATATGTCCTGTTGTCTGAGCCTTCAATTGTTATAATTGTAAAATTAATAAAAATATATATATATATTAAATAGAAATCTATTTCCAACACACGATTTCAACCTGTGATAGTGATCCTTGATTGGTTGTCAGCGAGATGGGTAGATTTATTTTTAATCTCACAAAGCAAGGAAAATAATGCACTCTTAAATTAACCTTACCTTATTATCTTTCTTTAAGATATTACTGGCAACTAGTGAGTTATGTTTTAAATTTTGAGCCATTTGAATCATCTCTTCTGCAATTTTTTCCTGCATATTCTGATGATGTTCTAACACCGCATCTAAACTTTCTTCCGTGTTGCTATTACTATAAAATAATACAGAAGAATTATTTTGTTGTTGTTGTTGATGTTGTTGTTGTTGTTGTTGTTGTTGTTGTTGTTGTTGTTGTTGTTGTTGTTGTTGTTGTTGTTGTTGTTGTTGTTGTTTTCGCTGTTGTTGTTGATGCTGCTCAAGAAAGAACAGTCAGTTTTAGTTGTATCTGACGTTGTATCTGAAATTAACTGAATATTAAATGCGAACCCAGCAAAACTTTAATTAATTGAATAATTTTTGAGTACCTTGCAGATTTTCTGTTTCGTAATTGTGAATCCTCACCTTAATAAAAAACCCCAATTATTTCATTTTATGCTCATGTGTGACTCCCAATGTGGCCTTTTGACCATTTTATTGTGTTTAATGCCAGGTGATTTTAATGTACAAAAGAGACATTGGGAAGTACTGGCACTCAATGGGTTAATCTATCTACCCTGCTTTACTATTTTACTCTGTCCAACATCAGACAATTTTTCAATTTAATAAACACATACAACAGCTATACAGCTAGGACTCCATGCTGGTTGTGTATCTGCAATAGTCTAGAAACCAATTACTGTAGGTCCAAGAGACAATTATAAAATTAAACAATAATTATTGTACAGTACAAATTAACTATGTATGCAAAACTATGTAGGTGTGGTCACAGACATCCATGGGACAAATGTTTTATGCAATCCACAGTGAGATCCATAATAGAGCCGAACATAAAAGAGCAACTGTGCACTATGAAACTGACTTTTGTAGTGGAGGGAAGCAAACAAACATTTTCTAAATAACATTTCTGTTGAGTTCACTAGAGCATGCACTCAATCTAGTTTGGGCTTTTATACAGAAACACCAAGGAGTGTTTTTTATCTTTACAATTGAGTGGCTGTTGTGAATTCCAGAGAAACGTTATTTAACCAACGTCACAGCTGTTGGACTCCCAGGTTTTGAAAAATCTGTAATGTATACCTTCACCAAGGAGTTCTCTCCTTGCTTCATTTTCATAGCGTGTCTTGGCCTTCTGATGTATCTGTCGAACTTTCAATGGCGTTACATGTGTCGTGTCTGTGGTAATGTGTGGTGGAGCAATCTGCTGACTAGCAAGAGTTTTCTCATATACAGAATTCTAAAAAGAGTAACACAAAATTAGCAATGTGCTTAGATTAATGTAAGTCCTTTATTTTACCCCCCAGGGGCAAATTTATTATAAGCATGTTCAAGGGAGGCTTAAATTAAAGAGAGTGATGAAGGGGTTTGAAGGTGGGGCTTACTGGAGATGCTTATTGGATTGAAGAGCTTGTTGAAGACAGGAGTTTGTCGGAGAGAGGGACTTGCTTCAAGAGAGAGGGGCTTGTTAGAGAGCTGGGTTTAATTATTGGAGAAAGGGGCTTATTGGAGAAAGGGGCTTATTGGAGAAAGGGGCTTGTTGGAGAGGGTCTTATTGGCGAGATGGGTATATTGGAGAGCTGGGCTTATTTGGAGAAGGGGTACTGTATATTAACGAAGCTGCAAAAGGAAAAGTAAAGAAACTAATGTGAAACGATAATGTTCCCTACTTTATTATTTTACTCTTTGTAACACCACATGATTATACAGTACTTGTCAAGGGGAAAGTGCTAGCACTCAATGGTGTGTTTTCTAAGTTATCTCTGCTTGTAAATGTGTGCCTTACTTTATTATTTTACTCTGTGTAACACCAAATGATTTTACTTGTCAAGGGGAAAGTGCTAGCACTCAATGGTGTGTTTTCTAAGTTATCTCTGCTTGTAAATGTGTGCCTTATTTTATTATTTTACTCTGTGTAACACCAGACAATTTTACTTGTCAAGGGGAAAGTGCTAGCACTCAATGGTGTGTTCTCTAAGTTAACTATATATGCTAGTAAATGTGCGCCCTATTTTTTATTATTTTACTCTGTGTAACACTATATGATTTTACAGGTGTATTTACCACAGAATACCGCAAAAATTTACATGTTCCATATCTCTTGTTTAATGTATATAATATGGTTCCTTGATATTTTTTAGAAAAGTCTATTAATATATTTTTTCTTCCTGGGGGTTTTGGGGCAAGATTTCATATACTTAATTATTTTTGTTTAATTAAATGAATATTCTGTGGAAAAAAATCCAATGTACCACATAAATACCAGTGCAGAGGTAAGTAAGCAACGGTTTATCAAATTGTACCAGGATTTGGTGTGTCATGTTGTTTGATAATACTGTGGGATAATGCTAACTTAATTTAGTGAAAGTTAAATACTAAAATCAGTACAGAATACCAGTGGTATAACCAAAGAATACCAGGTTTATCAATATTTTTGAAAAATTCAGTTTTTCAATGGTAAAATTGATTACACTGTGTGATTCCAGTGTAGTAATAGTGTTGCATTGCATAGAAAAAGTATTGATCAACATAAATTATGCTGGTTTGCGAACTTATTTTTAAGGGTTCGGATTTTATAGGCATTATGCGAAAAAAAAGTATCAAAAATATAAAATGTTACTTTATGTTAATCCTGATTATTTTTAAGAATTTTTAAGAAAATATACATTTTTTGTTTTTATATGTCAATTAAGACTAAAACTAATATATAATTACAAAAATAAAGCTTATAGCATATTTCCTTCAAATTTTATATAAGAAATGAATAAGACTGGTGTTCTGTGGTACCGTGGTATTCTGTGGTACATACACCTGTACTTGTCAAAGGGAGAGTGCTACCACTCAATGGTGTGTTCTCTAAGTTAACTCTGCTAGTAAATGTGCGCTGTACTTTATTATTTTGCTCTGTCCAATGCCAGACAATTCAGGGAAGAGCGCTGGTGCATGCTTAACATACATGTTTTCATTGTACAGTGGAGATAAACACATTTTACAGGCCTTAAAATATCTTTTACAGGGCCGTCTGACAAAATGTCCGATGACGTTGAGTTTGGGTCGGACATATGTCCAATGACCTTCAGTTCAGTTTTGACTCGGAAATAAGTCTGAATGGCACAAATGAATATCAGCACAATGTATCAATTCTGAACGGTAAATGTTGTGAAGATACTGTATTAAAAAGTTTGTTTCTGTCATACATATTTCCAAGCGAAAATTAACTTGCTTTCCAGAAGAGCAGTATTAAAAAGACTTCGACAACTTAAGCCCGTTTTCAACTTCACCATTTCGCTTGCTGCCCCGCGCTCGACTATGTTAAAACAACATTTCCAGTTCACCTTTTATACAATAGCACTCTGATTTTCCATTTAACATACAAGCCTCTATACAGTAGTCCCGGGATAGGGTACATTTTGATTTACGTTGCACAAAGCTACAGTTCGGTTGGACAGCAATACACTCTGGTTAGACAAACAATAAACCTCAGTTTCACCTAGGTCGGACAGAATGTCCGGTGGGTTCCTCAGTACGTCGGACAATTTCACGAATGGGTCGGACAATGTCCGTGACCGACCGATATTTTAAGGCCTGCATTTTATATCCTCAGCTGAAAGCCGAAATGGAAATGTTTAAATTACATTAACAAAAGTTAGGAACCATATCATGTACCATTTTCTCTGTGTCAATCGTATGCTTTAAAAATTCAATCCTTCTTGTGTACTCTTTCATAACCTCTGAGCTGGGTTTACTAGAAAGAAATGACAAATATTGTTCAATAAAGATTGCCATTTATAAATGCAAAATGAGCGCTCCGAATTTTCTAACAATGGGTCATTCCAGAAAACATCCATACCTCCCCCACGGAGGAAATAGGAAGTTAACCCCCCTACCCCCTTCGGATGTCCTAATACATTTACTATTATCAGAAACAATTTTTCCCCTCCCCCTCCGGACGGCAGAAATTTCCCTGTGGGGGAGTGTAGATCTTTTCTGGAACGACCCAATTTTACATAAGTACTTTCCAGAAGGGTGCTTGGCATTTATTAAAGATAAACTTAATTTGTTTATTGTTCTCCTTATTAGAATTAATTCATTGCCCTGCAGCACACAAGTAACATTGCTGTAACATTGCTACAAACAATTTTATATTCCTAATTTGGTTTTTGTTGGGACCGTCCAGGCCAAAAAAAAAATATGTGGGTTTCCGGTTTCTTCTTATAAAAACTTAGGTAGGGTACCGTAGGTCGGTTTTAACTTTTTTTTTAAACTTTTTTTTTAATTTTCCGAATAAGCGGACGCCATTTTGTTTAGTCAGTGCTTCCACATCCAAAGATAAATTTCCCTAATATTGCCTCAAATTTCAATTTTCCACAACCTTTTTCCTCTAAGTGGAAACACTTACAAGCATGATCCAATAAAAAAGTTTAGGGTCGGGATTTCGACGTCCAAAAGCTAGGTAGGGTCGGGAAACCGGAAACCCACATATTTTTTTTGGCCCCATGAAGGCGTACAAGAAGGATATGTTTTTATGCAAGTTTGGAATGCACCAAACCAGTGGCGTAGCCAGCCCAACAATTTGGTCATGCTATGCAAATTTAAAATCATTTATCATTATTCATTTCTTTAGAAATTGATTGTTTTCATGGTCTTTGAAAACGGAAATATTTTCATAGCATGACTATTGTCGGGCTGGCTACGCCACTGCACCAAACAGATTTCAAGAAACAATCCACCTTATCACAACCCGCACACCCGATTACCTATATATACATGAACTTACGCAGGAACACCGGAACTGGGGGGCAGGAGGGGCAGCCGCCCCGTTGCCCTTTACCAGGAGGGACAAGGGGGGCAAAGGTGCCCTTTCAATTTAAAGGATTGCCTTGGTGAAATAGCGAATTGTCAGAAATGTTAGTGCAATTCTTTTACGAATTTGCTTCAGAAAACGCAAGAAATGCAGTCATCAAGCTTCAAGAATGGCACAATCGCCTAGCGGAGAACCTCCTCACATCCCTATCATCCAAAAATAGAAAACATGATTAAGCGAAGTTCAACTCCCGATGTTTTGCAAACATCTCTTAGTATATATCAATTCAAAAGTGCCCTTTCACGAAAATCTGAACCCCTTGCCTTCACAACGTTCCGGCGTCCCTGAACTTACGGTTACAGCTCAACAGCTGGCCTCTGTAGCTCAGTTGGTTAGACCGCTGCTCCGGAATCGCAGGGCCGTAGGTTCGATTCCTACCAGAGGACCTTGTGCTGCATTTTTCGCAGTCGTTCCTGGTTAGGTCTTAAAATGTATATATTCTCACTTGGATTACAAACCCTAACATCCTAATATTAATTCCACCAAGTGAAGTGCAAGAACTAAGTCATTCAAGTCCACCTTATCACAACCCGCACACCCGATTACCTATATATACATGAACTTACGGTTACAGCTCATCAGCTGGCCTCTGTAGCTCAGTTGGTTAGACCGCTGCTCCGGAATCGCAGGGCCGTAGGTTCGATTCCTACCAGAGGACCAGTAGTTTTTGACTACTTTTTTAAAACGGTAGCTGTAGTTATAGCGAACTACATTTTGCCTAAAAGTAGCCAAGTAGTTGACTACTTTTCAAACAGCGGATCGCTATTCGCTACTTTTTAAAATTGTTAGCAACTTGATAGAATAGCATGATATTGAGGTAATATCAATACTCAATAGTCAATTTGCACTCCTGAACACTGTAGTGCTTACAAAAATGTTGCTTTGTGCTTACTGTTGCTACTCGTAAGTCGATTTGCTATAGGTTACATTACAGCCTGAGTTAGTAGATGCTCCAAATACAGTAGAACTAAAATATATAGCGTAGCGAAATAGCGAAATAGTTCGCTACATTTGTTAAGCAGTAGCTGTAGTCAGTAGCGAACTACCTTTGTTCAAAAGTAGCAGTAGTTGTAGCTGACTACATATTTTTGAAGTAGCTGTAGTTATAGCGAACTACAAAAATTTTGTAGTCAACCCACCCTTGATATATTCTCACTTGGATTACAAACCCTAACATCCTAATATCTATTGCATTTATGTCTATCTGACTGGCATGCAAATATCACAGATGCATCAACTTGGCATAAACATTGGGG
>CACRXK020016076.1:0-11668 GCA_902702795.2 Paramuricea clavata | reverse complement strand
TAACACCACAAATATCATATTCACCTGAGTACACTACACCAACACAGAAAAAAATCATATTACTAGAATACATTGGTATCGAAGGAACTAGATTCTGTTCCGAAATATCACTTACACGAATCGTCCTGACCGCGTAGCTCAGTTGGAAGAGCATTGGGCTAGTATTCCAAAGGTCGTAGGTTCGAATCCCACCGTGGCCGGGCATATTTTCAAGCTCGCCCGGTGTGGATATGCACTCAGAGTAACACCACAAATATCATATTCACCTGAGTACACTACACCAACACAGAAAAAAAAAAAAAAAAATAATAATAATATTGAACACTATTGTTGAGCCTGAATATTGTTCAATATTGTTGACAGCTATGAACAATGTGGGCAGCAAAACATTGTTCAATCCTGTTTTCATCAGTATTGCATCAACCTGAACGTTTTTACGCGTGTACGATACGGTTGAAGTGGAAAGTGGCCTTTAAATGGCTATGTAACTAACACAAACCCTACACCTAGTCCCTACTCTAGGCTAACCCTAACCCCAACCCTAACTCTAACCCTAATCGAATTAATAAAAAATTGCAAAAAAACGACTTTAGAAAATCGATAGGGCGGTTTGCTGGATGGAAAAAAGTGCTAACCGCCAAAATCATTGGAAAATCATAGGAAAAACCAAGAAATTGGGCTTTTGTATGACCCATTCTTTGTCCTGGTTATAATGCGCTACCGCTTATAACTTTTGGTACAACTGGCCTGAAACTTAAAATAATGATTCAATAAGTTTTATATCAATATATTTATTGAAAAATAGCTATTATGTCAAAATAAGAAAACTTAAGATTCTCACGCGAATAGGCAATGTTTTTATGAGCGACTGTTCATCGTTAGTTGCAAACGACGGTAATATAAACAAGGTCAAGGTTTTATCGAAAGCGATTGACTGTTAGATTTCCTTTTATATTATTTTATAACTAAATAATGTTATTTCCTACAAATTTAGCTTTATTGTAGCTTTATCGAAAGTATAAAAAAAAAACATGGAAACGGCGATCGGAATTACTATAGATTGAAAATAATTATTAAACTATGATTGAAATTATCGACGTAGAATACTATTTCGTTGTATTAAATTTCAATAGTATAATGAGAATTTTGTTTGATATTTTAATATATTTCATGTTATTTACAAAATGTACTGTAGTTTTGAAGTTTTGCACACAATTTAGTATATATTGAGCATATATAAAAAATTGAGTATTTTGATAGCGTAGCCAGGCTTCACGATATAAATATTAGTAAAAACGACTGATAAATAATCATTCATTTTATGATTAATATTTTATTGCGAGCACAACTGCTCCAGAATCACAACAAATAACAGAATATAAGGAAAATTAAAACCAGCAAAGCTTTATCTACCTTGATCTATTTTCCGCGAACACTCAAACATTTTTCTTTGCCTTTCCTCGAGCATGAGTGATGAATTGCTCGTCGGAAAAACTCGGTATTTGTCGTATTTTACGAATTTCCACGTGACCGGTACGCTCACCGCCGCTCAGCGCGACACGAAATTTAGAGCTATATGAAAGTTGCATGCCATATATGGCATGCAACACAAAAAATTAGTTATGCCAGCAATTTGGCCCGCGGCCCGCAAAAATTGACCCGCAGCCCGCAAAAATTGACCCACAGCCCGCGGCCCGCAAAATAGCTAGACCCAGTAAAAAGTAGGCTGTAGGAGTTGGATGATACAACTTTTTCGTGTCTAACCATGCAATGACATTACCAAGATTTGCTTTCCCCTTCTCGCGAACAAATTCGTCTAGTGGAAAATTTGCTTTAGGTCATCGTTGGAGTAAATGAAGCTAAATTAAATTTCCCCGGCAAGTATTATAATAAGTCGTGCTGGGGAAATTTAATTTAGCTTAAGTACGTAACAAAACACAAGAACAAACATTCACACTCCAAAAGATTATCAAATTTATATTATTTAGAAACTATCACTATTTAAGACATCATAACAAGTTCAAGTTCAATGTATTTCACACTATTTAACATATACATTACATTACATTACATTACATTACATTACATTACATTACATTACATTACATTACATTACATTACATTACATTACATTAGATGAGATATTCATTATATAAATTCGGTGTAAATACATAAAAAAGTTTTAAATTATTAAGGACTGTTTCAAACGTCGCGCTTCTCATGTGCCGAACCCATTAAAAACAATACAGTAGATAATCAACTAAAATGCCTCATATCTATTGTTTCTAATGTGTTCGCATGAGAAGCGCGACGTTTCAAACAGGCCTAAGATATTCAAACTGTGCCCGGCGGCCAAAGTATAGCATATGCTTTTGAGTTGACCACCGTCTACTTTTAATAATTGTATTTATTATATACACAAGGTGCGGATATGAGGTATTCTGCAATCTGATTGGTTCTCTACTAGGAGGATATTAGCTTATATCCTGCTAGTAGAGAAAAACAAAATGGCGGCTCAAACTGAATTTCCGACATCTTGCGAACGAGAAAACGGCAAGTTGTTCGCTTTTTATAGCCTTTACAGGATTAAAAACACAACGAAAACATTCCCACAAATTGTTTACAGGTTAGAAAATAAATTTTTAAAATTTAAAATGGTTAAAATACATATTTTTGAAAAAATACTCGGCCGAAAGAGCGAAGATAAAAACATAAACAAAATAGAAAAATATTGAAATTATCCGAAAAGCAAAGTCTGTGAATTCAGACCTTGTGTGCATAATAAAACAGTTATTCCACTCCCTCTCGTCGAATATGAGCGATAGCCGATTCGGCACTACGCACCTCATAGGCTATCAGCTCACATTCGACTCGAGTTCGTATAGAATAACTGTTAAATACATCTCATAACTATTTGGATTTTTGGTCAAATAAAAGAAAAGAAAAAAAACAGCAGCAAAGAAAATTAACATAACATTAATTACACATGAATATAGCTATTTTTATTAACTTACTGTAATTACTAACTAATTAGTTAATTCATTTGTTTAACCAATCCATAAAATAAACCGATCAACATTCCCAATTTAACTAAGGGTTACTATTTTGATTTGACAGTAAATCTACTTTATATTGTCTTTTAAAATTGCTGGTCGTTCGTAATTTCTTTAAGGAAACTGTAATGTTCTCCCATGACACTGATGTAGAGTATGTGAAAGTAAATTTTGCCAACATTTGTCCTTATTTTTGGCCGGTAAAAGTTGCACTGATCTTGCTGCATGCCTTGTATTGTAATTATTACAACAAAATCCCAGTTATTTACAAGTTTATATTGTGGTATTTCCGATTTCCTTAATCCATTCTGTATTTATATGTTAATGACAACGTGGTCCAAAATTCCACACAGCCTGTCGAACCCCGAGGTTTCGACCGAACAACCTAATTTAGTTAAATATACAGACTACAATCGTGGACATAACTTGTTAATAAAATTTTACTTTGTCTCTGTGAGAGTTTAAATTGTAGTTTGATTCCTGTATGTTGTCTAAAATATCTTCCCCCGTCCGTTAGAAATATAACATATTAATATCAGTCTCACCTTTCATTGTCACTGACTGCAGTAAAACTCAGGAATGGATCTAGCCAGGTCTGGTAAGGGGGTGTTCATCGACTGTTGACCAAGTGTCTAATCACTAGAGGGACTTCCCGCAGAAGGGCACTAGTCTATATATAGTCTTGCCTCGCAATTTCTTAATCAAGTTACTATCTCATTTTGTCTCTATAATTTTAATTTCGTCTTTTTAATTGCCTTCCGAATAGAAAAATAGATTTAATAAAGAAATTGCCACTCCTCTTTCAATCCCCTTTCCAAGGCTAGGCCCCACCCAGTAAATCCATCTCTGAGTAAAACTAGGTTGCATCCATTGGCTCTTCGCTTAGTTTTAATTCATAATTTGGAAAAATTAGTTTGACAACATTTTCACCATGCCACCGTCTTATATCTCTACATATTGAAATAAATTGGACACCAAACTCCATCAAGGAGTATTTTCTTGTGTTTCTTTGTCCAGAAATATCTAGATTCTCCTGATGCGGGAAATTTTCCTGCTGATTTGGAATATTTACTTGCGGTCTGTCCAGAGCGTATCCCTGTGTGTGCATGGCGACGATGTTTCCGTTCATTTCAATAACAGGAGAACCGCTAGAACCACGGAAAAAGGTTGTGTCGTATGAGAGATGATCTTGATATTTTGTATCGTTCCACAACAACTGTGAATTGGTCATGTGTACGCCACTAAATTGTTTATATCTTTCATTCAATCTGTTAAGCCATGCATCATAGCCAACAACAACGCTGACTTCCTCCTGCAGTTCTTTTCCTTCCGGATGACCAAGAATAACAACTCGACCATTTGATAGTTGCCAATTTCTGACCATCGGACCAAGTGGAACTCGTTTTGTAAGACCTTCGCTTTGCTTTAAACGAAAGAATTTGTAATCCAACCGCGCATTCTCAAGTGTCGAATCCTGTGCTTCGTCAACTTCCACAGTGATAATATGTTCTGTTTGTTCAGGGTACAGATAGTCAAACCGAACAGTGATGGGCAAGTCGGGATTTTCAACCTCTGCTCTTTCATTTTCAATCATCCTGTAAACATGATAGTTAGTTATCACCAGCGCATCCGTCACAAGGAAACATGTCGCTCTAACTTTGCCACATGCAATTTGACCAATGGATTTCATATATGAGACCAAATGTTCATTCAGCCTTGCAGGCATTTGAGTCGAAATATTTTTAAGTACTTCGCTTTTTGCAAAGTTGAAAATTTGTTCATCCCTATTGACAAATTCCCCATCATTTTTACTAGGTTTATCATCGTCGTTATTCAACAAGTTTGTATAAGCTGACTTTTTAACATCTTCTGTCATTGCTTTACGAACTTTCTGAGTGAAAGGTTCTTTAGCTGATATTTGGCGACTATACACGTATGAAGCTGAAATTTCAATGTATTTTTCTATAAGAACCAAGTCTTCCATATGTAATTCTTCTGTTCTGCTTGAGTTGCACGCTTCTTCCATCAATGCTTCTACCCGCTCGCGACCGCCTGAAAAAATGAAAAATCTTTCTAATTTTGCATCATCATAAAACATGGTTATTCCTTCATTTTTATCGCTTTTTGTTTTTGAGATGTTAAAGGCGTTAGTAATGTTACATGCATGCTTGATAAAAATTCTAAATTTATTTTTAACTAAAATTAACTCCGGTCATTCCGATTAAAACTTTACTTCCATCAGCAAGAGGCTCAAAGAATAGGAAAAAGGTTTCTAAAATGTTTTATATCTACATTTATAATACAGGGTGTATAAAAAAAGGAAAAGGAGACCTTTAGAAATCAAGCATATTGTTAAAATTTGAATGCCTTTTCAATTGCACATATGCTGAAACGTAGTGCGTGAAATATTGATGGACGCATATATTAGAAAAAGGAGACCTTCAGAATTTGAAATAACGTTTAAACAAAAGATTGTCTGCATGCTCCTGGTAACAATCTGCTATGTGCTTAGCAAAGTGCTCCAGGATTCAAATTATAACAATGGTTGATTTCTAAAGGTCTCCTTTTTCTAATATATGTCTAATATACTTCATCAATATTTCACGCACCACAGTTCAGCATATGTGCAATTGAAATGGCATTCAAATTTTAACAATGTAGCTTGATTTCTAAAGGTCTCCTTTTTTATACACCCTGTATAGCATTTGTAAATTCTGAACGCTGATTGGTTTAGAGCCGTGTTGATATAACTCAATGTCAACACGGAAACGTCGGAAAATTTCTTTCTTTTTATTGCCCCGCACATAATTTCATATATTTCTCCGGTATATTTCTCACAATTTCTCGTTTTTCCAATTTCCACTCGTATTGATATAACTGTATATAATCAACACAGAAAATGTTTTATATAAATAAGTATTAACCACTGATCAATTACACTAATTAAGTATACCAAATAAGTAAAACAATATTTCCTATTAATAGTTATTCTCTTATTTTACTGAATTTATTAGATGTGTTACCTATAATTACTGGCTCTTTCTCTTCAAATGTGACAACATTTTCTGACTCTTTCACTTCAAATGCATCTGAATATGTTAATTTGAAAATATTGATAATTGATATGAATATCATCACCATGTAATTGGGCACTATTGAAATATATTGACTGACTTGAATGTGCCACATGTGTTTTCTTGGAAAATTTGTAGAGACAATTTATGAACTGAACGTAGGTAGGATTTTTGAAGATGGAATTTTAGAATGAAAATGATTTATATATAATTTAAGTCTAAAATTGTATATCAATTTTCGTTTAAAAGTTTCAGCTACAGTAAATGGTTACATTCAGCTCTGACTAGCGAGATGCCACAAATCGTCAGAATTTGTAAACGTCTTTACTTTGCAGACGGAAGAAAAATCCGCTCACCACGCGCTATTTTGTTGTGTGTTCTAGATTGTTGTTAGACAGTTATATAGCAATGTAATATTGGTAGTAATCAAGCACGCAATATAGTAATATCATGGTACCTTGTACTTGCGACGACGATGCTTTTAGCTCTGGCGACCTTTCTTGAGCATGCGTACTGTAACTTTCTTTTGAATCTGAATATAGTGAAGAGGCAGAATATTTTAAAGTGCCTATATTAGGGTTTTGGAATTTGCATATCTCGAAAGTTTAGGGTATGTTAAGACACTTTGCATTATATTTTGTTATTGAAAAATTTCACCTTGATGGATTTATTAGCTCTAAAGTTACCAGGAGAATTGCAAATCAGTTTTCCTTTGTATCATTGCAACGAAATTCTCCTTTTGACGTCATGTCCGGTAACTTTAAGAGCTAATAAATCCATCAAGATGAAATTTTTCAATAACAAAATATATTGCAAAGTGTCTTAAAATACCCTAAGGGACCGGTCATTATTTATGGTGGGGGTGGCACCGAAGAGAAAAGGGTTGGGTAAACTAAATTTTGAGTAAGTAAAAGGTTGGGTAAATGAAAAACAAAACAACTCAAGGGTTGGGTAATAAAAAATATTGTCATTTCCAAAGCATGACTCACTGAAGTATTGGGGACTAAAAAGCAATGGCAACAGTAGGCCCTACTCTGGGGCGATAACGAGATAATGCAAGTTTAAGCAATTTTAGGTGATTTAAGCAAAATCTGCAATTTAAGCAATGCGAGTTTGAGCGATATAGGGGAATCTAAGAAAACAATTAAAATTTTAGGGAATGCTGTTTTAGGTGTTTAGAGGTAATTTCAGGAATATACAACTATATCCCTGATGACTCCAATGAAATTACCATTAACCATTTAACCTATGTCAAGCATCCAAACATGAGTGTTTCCACAAACATACACACATGCAGTGTATGAAGCAAAATATACAATTTAACAAAAAAAGTTGAAGTCTGTTTGAGGGGGTTCTGGAAACAAACAATACACTGTATGCGCATGACGATCAAGTGTTTAAAGGGTAAATAAGCTCAATATTCATGACGTTTTTCATCCATTGTCTATTTCGAAGCCATTGGGGTATTATTAAATTCATGACACAACTATAAATACATGACCACATGTTTACATCATATGCAATTGCAAATAATTTTCAAAGGAGTAGGGTACAGAATTGCAATATAACAACATATAAGTAAATTATACATGTCATGAACTTACCAGTTTGTGTTGAGTTAAATTTAAAAATGTTTATGACATCAAATATTATTTATTTATTTGCAAATCAAAACATTTTAAAATTCTCGTGTTTTGTTTTGTTTGGCATTGCGCCCGCGATATATTAATGGTATTAACCGCTGTGAATATGATATTTAACAAATATAAAACATTTTCCGTGTTGATATACAGTTTTAGTATAAATTTTGCATATCAAATGAGCTTTCGCGCGTTCTGATTGGCTAGTTGACTAGTAAATCTGAGGCATTATTTACCACCTGGGTAGTAAATAATGCTTTTCAAAAAGAATGATTCTGCAAATTTGGTTTCAAAATCAACAAAATATTGAAAAAATCGTCCCAGAAAAAGAAAAAAAGCACAAAATGTTGTATTTAACTTGAAAGGTAGGATTTAGTATTATATTACTGTGTCAAACATATTCACGGACAATTTAAAACTTATTTAAAACTCCGAAACATTCGCTTCAAACGTAAATCTGAAATAGCAAAAAATATCCCGACTTTTGGGAAAAGCCGTGATATTCTTTTTAAAACAATTTTGTTTTGTATCTTATAAACATCTCAATTTGTACGATACTACCGGGTGTCCCCCAAAAAAGTACTCCGGTTTGATTCGTAATAACTTCTAACCAAGTAAAGCTTTTGAAGAGAAATAACATGCATCAAATAGAGGAATGACTAACTTAGATTTTGATATATTACAGTTGTATTTCACTTCAAAATTCACGGAGATATTAGTGTTTAAATTCGGGAGCATATTCCTGGATGTGTCTGAAATATGCAAAAAACGGCGTATCAAATATTAATCAAGATTTGCTCGACTGAAACATGCACTATTACCAGTAAATAAATTACACTTGACAAATTGTTTATTATGAAACAAAGTATTATTATACAAGCAAAATTTATTCGTCCGAAATCCGCGTGTGCTCCTGGCACGAATACGTTTCCTTATTTCATGAGACCACTGCATCACGAAGGATCATCATGGATCGTTCGTTCGTAGTTCTGAATTAGGGCATGCTAGCTGTCACAATGGAATTGTGAATTTTCTAACTTCACATTGAATGAATTTTCTAACTTCTGCAACGTTCTGAAATGCAAGTTCAGAATAAACTGAGAATAAAACAAAATCAAACTAGGCATACAACTCCATAAGTAAAGACATAACAAGCAACTCCCCAGAGACGTCCAACATTTTTGGAACAAAACGTAACAAAATAGTAGCTTTGATACTGTGATGTGTATTTGCAAAAAGCAATATTATTTCCTTCATTAAAGAATAATATTCATCCTGCTCTAACCGAGAAATAATCAACTTTGTTTTGAACCCATGAAACACATAAAAAAATTAGGCTATTTAAGAAAAATTTAAGCGCCTGCCTTGCATGGTCTTTCATGTACCTTTAAGTTTGCAAAGACCTATTAAATACTTGCATAATTTTGAAAGTTCATATTTCAGGAAACAATGAGTTAAGACATACATGTAAGATGTCTAAATCTACGCCATATCTCTTATACAAACCCTAACGACAATTCGCTGAAATACAAGTTGGCCTGATATGTCATTAAGCAAACAAACGCTGGAGTTAATATTTGATAGGCCGATTTTCGCTAATTTTAGACACATCCCAAAATGTGCTCCCGATTTTGAACATTAATATCTCCGTGAATTCTTAAGTAAAATACAACTGTAACATATCAAAATCTAAGTTAGTCCTTCCTCTATTTAATGCAATTTATTTCTGTTTGATAGCTTTACTTGTTTAAAAGTTATTACAAATCAAACAGGAGTACTTTTTTTTGGGACACCCGGTATTTCTTTTGACTATGTCGTGTTTTCATTGTGCTGTATGGTGTCCTTTCGCTGTATTGTACTATTTGTGTTTTTAAAACTTGTAAAGTGAAAAGTGTATTAAAACTTTTATATTAATTCGAACGATATAGTTTTACATTTCATTTTACCAAATTTCTCAGCCATTTCCTGAACAAATTAATGCTAAACAGAAACTATTTTTTAATTCTAAGTCTGGTAAAAAAGTCATTCTATCATTGTGTTTATATTCTAAGCAGAAATCGAGAAAAATAACTTTGTAATAAAGCAATAAAGTCGCACATGAAGCCATTTTGAAAGCGTGCGTGTACAAGAAACACTGCAACACTAAACCGTAAACCGGTCGAAAACAGTTTTATTTCTGAATTTTAATTAAACTTATAGTTGGATAACTTGGATATTTTGTTTTATTCATTAAAAATTTATACTAAAACAATTATTCGCCTCAGGCTCGGTGATTACGGTGAATATTCACCTCGACTTCGTCTCGGTGAATATTCACCGGTAATCACTTCGCCTTCGGCGAACAGCTGGGAAATTTGTTGCGCATGCGCCAGATTTCGATTGAAACTTGAAGATTTCCCCGAAGAAATATTACGAGATGTTCGTGGTTGTTGTATATTTTTGAATGCCTTTTTAATCTTTATACTTTTTTTGCTTGAGACAAAGACAAAGACAAAGTAAAATGTACTCTACGTTTCCAGTGTATAGAATATCTCGTTTGAACAGCAATAGAATATTATCATCTTGACACAAACAAGAAGACACTGTGACACGCTAAATCTGTAGTCAAGCCTGACTAAGGTATAAAAGCCAATCGTCGCGAGCTTGACAGCCTTGTCAAACGCAAAACAAGTACAAATTTGGGTTCAAACAGAAAGAAGTTCAATGTTAATACAACTAACATATATTCTATACAAATACGGGTAGTTTAAAATGTTTTCAATTGAATTTTCAAAGCTTTTATCTATCGCTATGATAATCAAACTGTGAACTTGATGCGGCAGTTTTGTTGACGCTTGCGAATGCAAAATAACTTCCCGTAAACAGAGCATTTCTACACAAAACTCTCGCTTAGTCTTCTGATGCACTTGTACGTTCGGTTCTACTAGTTAAACTAGGAAAATATTCAAGAAACACTGGTAAATTATCGTTGTCAAAAAACATTTCACTGCTGAGGCAGTACAAGGTCTCAAGGGCAAGGTCAAGTTGTCGATTTCATTACATTTTACAGTACTTCGGAATGTTTTCGAACTCTTGCTTCATACAAGAGCAGTAAACGCACGCATTTCAAAGCAAAATTAGACGCAAAGGGGCAATTTTTCAACAAAATTCATTGTTAAATTATGCTTCCTATGTGCCTTGGGAGCAAAAAAATATGATTTTAAATTTGGAGGAATCGGTAATTTTTTTTGCAATTTGGCCTGGTATTGCACCCTACCTATGTAATGACTGTGCTGTAAAAGTAATCAAATATACTATTTTGAATTTCCCTTCATTGAAAGGATCTACTATTGTGGACTAAACTAAATTTTAGTCAGCATACAAGGCTGCAAACAACAGCCAAGAATTAGCTGGGTAGTTTGCAAACTTTAAAAATAATTGGACCTCAAACTTTGATCCCCAAAAGTAAGCAAATGGCCAATACTGCGAACATAATCCAAGTTTTGACCACTAGGGGCAATTTTTAGATGTAAAAAAACTTGTTTAAATTACATATCAAACAAAGGCAAAACAAAATTTGGTATTAATTTTTTGGAGGAAACGTCAAGGTTTTTTGCTATCCGCGCACGCTTCTACACCCCCTCCCCCAGGATCCTCTCTATCAGAAAACAGTTTACTGCAGAAACTATGCTTTTTTATCGGGAAAATTTTTACTTTTCTCAAAAGAAAAATTTATAAACACGGAAACCTTAAATATTTAAATAATTTTCATACCTTTTTGGGATTGCAAAAAGCAAAATTTGATTCATTATCACACTTTTTAAAATATATGTGACAAAGTTGCTTCGAAATCACTATCACGCAGTAGCATGTTTATTTACCCTCATCCTTTTGACCGAATAAAGTTTATCTTTTTGAAAAG
>CACRXK020016075.1:0-11668 GCA_902702795.2 Paramuricea clavata | reverse complement strand
AGAAGCCCTGCACTCTGTACGAGGTTGTATTAATTGGATTCTGTCCAAGAAAACATCATAAACCTTTTCATCCAAGTATGAATTCCAGATTGGGAAACCATATAAATATTTTTAATAAATTCATATACTTTTTTAAAGAAATGTTCTATTCACAAAAATATTAAATGATAGTGATCAGCCACTAAGTTATACCAGAATTCATTTTCATCAGCTTCCCCCTGTTATGACCCCCTGCAGGGAACCACCTAGGGTGCAGGTATAATTTTGTGATGAATGATAAAAAATTGCCCAATGTAAATGCCAAGCCATAGAAATATTTTTATTACCATGGTCATGACAACTACCCTGTCAGTTTGATTGCAATATCAAAACTTGTTATTTACACTATAAAACAAACTCAGTTTTTTCCATTCCTATCCAACTCAAATCATGCTGGCCACGAAAACAATTTCCTGATTGCCGATACAATAAATTGCCAAATGCCTGACAATTTGGGCCAGCGACGCCCCTGAATGCTACAATGATAGCAACCTCTATTGCTATTACATCTCCAACCTTGAATGTCCTATTTAGTACAGTAGTTAATTAATTAATGGCAGTAATCAACATGAAGTCAAGTACATTTCTGGCCATTGGTGAGAAATATTGTCCAGAAGTACAGTGAAATAACAAAAAAGGTGCACTAAGAGCATTGTGGCTTAATGATCTAATGAGATAATTAACCAAAGATAGCTGGTAGACATGCAGATGGACTGGTTAACCCATTCAAATACCAAAATCAAAGTCCAATACTTTCCCCTTGACGAGAAAAAATTCTGGCATTAAACAGCTTAAAATAACAAAGTAGGGCAAACTGAGGCACATTGCAGCTTAACTTGCTCCAACTATCATTACAAACTGTAAATCTTTAATAATAAAATTCCTATCCAGACACAAAATTTGGTTACAATTCAATAATTTGAAAAGTGCTGTTGCATCCCTAACCTACTAAACTGCTTGCAAATATTAAAGGAAAGCTATAAGGGCAGTTAAAAAATATAACAAGGATTTGGTTTATAAATTGTTAATTTCTAGAGATGATAACACAATACAAACATGGAATTCACTATATTCATATTTTTAATGATATGTGTTATAGTCTAAATTCCTTTTAATATTCCTCTGATATACAAATCTTCTGAAAACTTTAATATTATCAAGGTTTATAAACGACTTAATATTAGAATTGAGACTCTCTTCAGGTATTTTAATACTACAGTAGCAATTAATACACAGTACATTGTAATTGTTTTTGTTCTTGAAAATTGCCCTTTCCACGCGCTCTTTCAACCATTAGAAACATAATAGCGTTAAACGGCTAAATTATGCTGGAGGAACCACAAATGTCTCTACATTTAAAGCTTGTTCAAACTGACACAGAGGTGAATGGACAAGATTACAATTAATTGTAACATTTTTCTTCGACAACAGCACTCTTCGCGGCTCCTGTCGGCTCTATACTGACCCTGTTTCACACGCAATATTTTCCTTATTCAGTCGCTAACACACCTTTTGTATCCCACTATGAAGAACATCAACATTTCCACCAAAATCCCGAAAAAATAATCATTTTATAGACGAAACAATAAAATATTTCAAACAATTTGTTTTGCTTTTGGCAACGCATGCGCAGTTCGGTCGACATACAGTTTTCTGTATGTCTGAGATGGATTATCCCAGAGCCTTCGTTTCCTTCCCAAGGATCGCAGGCTCGGGGAACGAGATTGATCAAATCACTTCTGCGTCGGCTTGTCCCAGGGCTTACGGCAACGCAGGCAGCCGAGAAGCCCTGGGAACGAGGATGGGGGATGATTGAATAAAACGCATGTTCCGTGCAGGCTCACCTTTCTCCCAGTGAGCCTGTTCGCAGGCTATTTAATATTGTGATTGACTGTAAATAATTTATTACATAACACAATACAAACTAGCATAACTAGAGACCTAAATAAAAAGTCTACTAAGATTTCTAGTAGGTCTCTAGCCCGCACTCTACAATTATTGTAAATATACTACACATAAATGCATTGTACATGGGGAAAATTTTTAAAATAAATAAATAAATAAAATAAATATAAATCTAGTCACACTGTTGGTATTACTGATTCAAACTGATTTGCCCATGCAGACATTGACAATAGTACAGCAAATGCATATATGGAATATTGCTAAATTATTTTATACAATTACTTTATGGTTTCCGTGTTTGGATGGCCTGATCCAAACACGCGGGAATGTTGCGAGAGTTAAGAAAAGCGCGCGAAAGCACGAGCCGAAGGCGAGTGATTTTGCGCGCTTTTCTTAACTCGAGCAACATTCCCAAGTGTTTGGATCAGGCCATCCTAACAGGGAAACCATAAAGTAATTGTTTTATAAAATAACAACAACACGATAGTCTTCCGTGTTTGGATGGCCTGATCCAAACACGGGTTTCGACCAATCAGAGCACGCATTATATACATGTTATTTTATAAAGCTATTTCTTACCAGTCTGATGTTTGCCACATGAGTGGATTACGTTTCTAGTGATTTCCACAATTTATCGGAAATTTTTCGCGACATTTTTACGCTTATTTTCACGAAAATTACGTAGCTATAAATGAATATTTTATGGTCTTCGTTTTCGTAATACGAATTTACGAAAACGAAGATGGGTCTTCGTTTTCGTAATTACGAAGGCCGAAGACCCATCTTAGGTCTTCGGTCCTCGTTTTCGTAGGTCTTTGTTTTCGAAACACCCGTGGTGTAAGCGGTGTTTATGAATAAATGGATTCAAATCTGTCACACGTGGTTGATTCTAACTGACAATCGATTGCTCACTTGATCACTGTTATTGTGAGTGCTTTTATTCGCGTTTTAAGCGACGAAATTGGTATTATAGCGCATTTTTCTTGAACGTTTACAAAATACAGTAAGTAAACTATTTATTTTATCGTTTCTTATGTTTCAAAGCGTCGCTTGTAGTGCATTTTTGCTCCTTGAATTAATATGATTGCAGACCGAATCGGGAATGCACGTTGGCGCCACAGCCGCCACTTCTACATTTCAACTTACTACTTTTGTGCTGAGACTATACTCTGAATTTAAATGTGCTTTGAATATTGGCTAGTATTGTACCGTTGCAATGTTTCTAACTGTTTGAAAAATGGCGTTTATTTGTACCGTAGAATGCGTCATATAATTGTCATATAATTTCCGATGGGGAGCCCGCTAAAATACTGGCCTTACTGAACCGCTACTTTGTTAGACAAATCTTCGTGCTTTCCTCTATTTTTCCTTTATAGTTTATGCCATTTCGACTTTGACTGTTTTACACTATTAAACTACTTTCGTTGGTTGAAAGTTGAATCTTTCAAGTTGATATCAAGCGGCAACTGAATGTTTTTTTTAAGCAAATGTACATTGTACAGTACACTAGCGCCGATAAACCTGCATCTAAATCGAGTAAAGACAATACATTGAGTAATGCAAATCGTTAAAAATTTGCACAGCATTAATGGTAGCTTTGCTACTGGCTGATGGTAGCAGAAGTTGCTAATGGATTTACAAAGTGAGGAGGAAGGGACTAGCTTCCCATTTTGCATTTTGTCCCAATGGCATTGTTTTCATTTTGTCTGTTTTAGCATGGCAGTTGGGTTTAGCACTATTTTCCATCCAGCAAACCGCCCTGTCGATTTTCTAAAGCCGTTTCTTTTTGGATTTTTTCATTAATTCGGTTAGGGTTAGAATTAGGGGTGCGGCTAGGGTTAGGGGTTAGAGTAGGGGTAGGGTTTGGGGTAGTTACATAGCCATTTAACACCTCTTCCATCTTCCGAAAATGATGGCAGGTCAGTTTGCTGGATGGAAAATAGTGCTAACCGGCAGGTGCACGATTATATCCCATGTTTTGTGCATGCATGGATATGTTTCTTTTTTATTTTGAGCCCATGCAATCACAAGCTTTTAATTAATGAACCCTTTATACAGAATAGTATATTACCACAGAGTAGATACATATACAGAGTTATAACTAGTGTACCCACTGTTTTTGTGCGTGTGTTTGACAAGTTACTAGATGCATGCATCCCATTCATGCAAGTCTTCAACTTTGCGATACCAGATTTTAAATTTGGATACTGGAAATCACAAGCTCAGTATCCTGAGGGATACTAAGCTCAGTATCCTGAGGGGATACTGACAAAAATTCTGGCCACAACTGATATTTCTCAACAAAAGCCGTTGAAAATAATACAACAAGATAAACAAAGTGAAGGCAATCGAATTTGACTGAGCAGGATTAGGAAAGACGTGCTCAAAAAAGTGCCAAAGCCAAGCAAAGTATGAAGAAACAAAGCGTTGTCAAAAATGTAAAATGGTTTCGATCCGTAAGCCCGGATCTTCATCAGTGCTAATAATATGATGAAGATGAAGAAGATAAAGAAGAAGATCTTCACTGTTTTATCACCATGCAAACATACAAAGAACTTAATGTAAAATGACTTGAAAAAATCCTTTCCATGCATGGGTAACGCTCGTGAACGAAAAGATGTTTTGCAAATGTGGGGTATTAGATTTTATGGGTGGATACCAGACTTTTAGTTGCTAGTATCCCGTTGGATAGTATACTGTTGAAAAATTCAAGCCCTGCATTGGATGACGGCTCTCTTTAACTGCTTGTGGAACTTAGCAAGCATGCAGTTGATCATTTTTTGCCTGTTGCGTGAAAAAAATGGATACTGGTACATAAAAACGTAAGTTTCCGCAGTGTTTATGATGGCCAGTTACACCTCTGTAATTGTATCTACTCTGTGATATTACTGTATATTTTTAACCATGCTCCCCCATGCATTTAGGCTTTTCAAAAATGAAAATCCTGCATATTCTGAACCCTTCATTTTACCAAAGTGCACCCCAATGCATTCATTATACCCAATCATGTCCAAGAAATTTTCAGCATTTGATCCGATCTGCTCTTGATATGGCAGCTAGATTGAAACCTCTTGTACACTATTAAACGTAAGGGACTGGTCATTAATAATGGGAGGGGGTGGTGGGTGATAAATACCAAATATTGAACATTTTTTAGAGCCGCCCCAATCAAAAGACCTTTATTTTCAAAATGCCCCCATCTTCATCTAGAAAACTAAATTAGGACCCGGCCCCCTCCAACATTTAATTTGTTACAAAGGTTCTATTTTTAATAAATCAGTTACTATAAAATTATACCAAAAGGTGTCCTTTGAATGGTGAAGTCTAGCTATTTTGCATTGTTTTATATTTATAACATTAATTTAAAATTAGTTTTTAATTAAGAATATATTTTATTAAATTCATCCATACATAAGACAGACTAAATATTTAAGATGTATTCGAGTCAAACTGTTTCATTCTATTATATAAAATGTAACATAATTATAGTAACTTTTTTATTTGTTTTATAATATGTTTTCAATATTAAAAAATTGGGGTCCAGCCCCTAATATATGTTACAATTAATATTTTTCAGTTTGAGGCTGCCCCCAATTCAGGCAAAAGTAGTTGAAGCCACCCCCTTTTCTCACCCAGTAACATGCTGTAATTTACAGTTTCTAATTATTAAGATTTTATTCTAGTTCACAATGAGCAACATCACAGTTACAGTTACAACTGGAGCCTCCACTAGGTGAGTGTAAAAAAAAATCTAATTGGAATTCCTATGGGAATTTTTATTGGAAATAAAAATTGGCCCAAATTTCAATTGGAACCAATTGGAATTCCAATAGGAATTTTAGATTTGGAATTCCAATAGGAATTTAAATTTTCCTGTTGGAATCCATCAAATTTCGGACAGAAAAACTCGTTCCAATTGTAATCATGCATGCAAAGGCGCTGCTGCAGCCCGATTTCCGGTTCTGAAAGGCCCGATTTCAGGCAAACAGTGCATGCAAAACAGGCTGGTCATTTCCCATTGTGTAACTGCCCCGGCCCGCCACACTTAAACCCCACACTCAAGTAACCACAAAGACTCACAGACGTTGCTTTGCAACATCTGTGAGTAAAAAATGCATTCCAATTGAATTTTTTCATATGGGTTTTTATGCCGACTATCATAAATTAATTTTTTCTGCTTTAAATTATTTTCAGTGTTGAGTGTGATGTGGATCGAACATATTATCCTCACCTCCTTTTGATACCTGCTGTAAGTCTTGGTTGTTTCATTTCTTTGATACTTTAACCTAGACGATAAGACGATCGAGTAAAATTGTTTGACTTTAATGGACAATAAAATAATGGTATTTCATTGTACTCATGCAGTGTCCAACACCAAACGATTTAAATTTAATGGATCTGTCTAATGCCAGAAAATTTTACTCCTCAAAGGGAGTCTGAGGCTGGCACTCAATATGGATTAAAAATATAATGAATTTTAAAGAAAACATTTCTAGACTGCAAACAGTCTCAGTGACCTTTAAAGGAATTTAGCTAGGAGCTGCGACTGCAGTCACAACACATGCATGAAATTTAAAGTTCAGAACTCAATCACTGGTGTTGCATGTTCATAACTGAGTCCTATAAGCAAGCTTAAGCAATTAGGCGGCATTTTTGTCACCATGCACCTATGTCACCTGAAAATTGGTGTACGTAAACTAATTTTGGTGGCATGTTTTGCATCATTAAGCGCTTGTGGAACTGGAAGCAAAAAGCTTTAAAAATCTTATGTTTTGTCATACAGGTATGTGTTGAAGATTAATTACTACAAACTCAGATACAAATAGGACGCACTGGGGCGCAATACGGCTCAATGGGTTAACTAGAGACATTGTCAATGGATTAACTATAGAGACACTGTTTTTGGTTAACCCATTAAGCTGCAGACTGCTTCCCCACTGACGAGTAAAATTGTCTCAAATTTGCGGCTTAATGGGTTAAGGCAAGCTCACTATTTAATTAAGGGACTCAATCACCTAGCTGACTGAGTCGGCTGCTACTGCGAGCTTAAATTAATAGCTTATTTCCTCCATCTGAAGAAAAACCATTTTAATTATTACTACAGTCTTTGCATGTATATCATTGATAAGTAAAATGGAAAATCTATTTTAGGGAATAATTATTGCCATATTGGCATTTTTACAACAAAGAAGAAGTTTTAAGAAAGAAGTTTGGGGAGGTCGACCTGGAATTGTTGTGTGAGTATTAAGGCCATTTCTGTGTGAGTATTAAGGCCATTTTTCTTGCAACTTGCAATGCAGTTCCACTCTTGAGAGATGTTAATTAGTGAAATCAGTGAAGAATTTTCGATATGTTGAGAAAACATCAGCGGAGTGTAATGAAGACTCGTATTTGGCAATTTTACATCTCTCAAGAGTAGAATTGCATTGCAAGTTGCAGGAAAAAATGCACTGTGTAACATGGCCTTAAGACAGTATAAATTATTATAAACATTCCTGACAGACATGTCAGCTAATTGAGTGTCAATCTAATTTACATACGTCTGTCTTTTAGACAATCAATCCATTAATGAGCAATAATGCTCCAATTGAAGAGTAAAATCATCTAGCATAATGGCAGTAAAATAATAAAGACTGAGGGCATTTGTGGTGACGACGAGCCGAATGTTATTATCCCATTGAGCGTCAGCGCTCTCCCTTGATGAGTAAAATCGTCTGGCGCCATTAGACAGAGTAAAATATACAGGGGCGGATCCAGGATTTTTCGTACGTTAGTCAGGGTTACCAGATTGCTGAATAAATAAGCCAAATATTATTATAATAACCTTTTGTTTTCTTTGTTGGAGACAAAGACATCAAAAGGCCGCTTATAACAATGTTTGGCTTATTTATTCAGCAATCTGGCAACCCTGACGTTAGTCAAAGTTTTCGGATGTACAATCTAGTTTTGCGAGCGGGGAATGCGCGAGGATCCTAGGGGGGTCTATCCCCCAGGAATTTTTATATTTTTAAACCTCAGAAACGCAATTTGCATCACTCTGAAAGCAGCTTGAACAAAAAATTAACTTCATGAAATGGGAGATAATTATAGCAACTATCAGTCGGACTGACTCTCACAACTCGCTCCTTAGGGAAAAATAAAGGAGAAGTACTTGCAAAAATGTGATAATTGTGGAAGATGTTTCATTTTATCAAATTACGGATTGCTAGTATTATGTTTAAAGTGCTTATGAAACGAAATTTTCGATTTTAATTTTTTGGTCTGTTCTGGTAGTATTTTGTGCGCTGAGCACAATGCGCTTGTTATTTTTTTATGTTTTTGGACATAAGCACCCCTTTTCAGCGTTTAAAAATTTGCATTTTTGAGAAAAAGGCATCCGGAGTCTGGGCCCGAGTCGTGACGTCACTGGTTAGAGTCGTGCTTGAACAACAACAGAAATTTATAGTGAAGTAGCTTGTTTTTAAACCAGAAAAATGTCTGATGTGTCTTCAGAATCCGATAATTCTGATCAGGTATCCGTTGGCAGCGTCAGTAGTGAACGATACAGTTCAAGCGATAGCGATGAGTACAAGTTTGAAGACAATTTCTTGCCTTATCAAGACGAGCCCTTGGCCAGCTCTAGTGACGACCAAACAGAAGAATTAAGCGATGAAGAACTCGATGAAGACGGGATTTCTCGACCTGTCTTGGAGCAACGATACGAAAAACAAATCCCACTTCAACAGTGGTAAGGATTTCATATTTTGCTGGTGAAAATTCTTCATCTCAAGCGATAAAATACTCAGGTTTTCTCATTGCTTTTTTTACTATAGGTGTACATGTGGTGGATGTGATGATTCGCTTCTTGTCGGCGCTCGTGAATTTCGATGCTGCAAGGAAATACTCGAAGCTACAGGGAAATTTACGTTCGAAGGGATGAATGCAGCATGTATTTTAAGCCACCATGACTTTGCTCCAATGACGAACCGAACAGTCCTGCTGCAAGTTGGACCTTTGCTAAGAGATAAGAGTGGGAAACGATACCAAAAGTCTGGCCATACAGAAAATGAGTAAGTGCCTGATTTTTCAATATAAAGTAATATTACTTATATTGATGCTACATAGATTATACTCTGTACATCACTACCATCTTTTGCAATCTTTTTCTTGATAGGTTTCTGCGAGCTGTTGCTTACAGATGGTTAGCAAGATGGCTGTTTGGGGAAATGGGATGGGAAAACACCAGACCTCTCTCTGCTTGCATATACCAAAAAATAAGGAAAACATTCGCCACAAGCAACACTGTTGGATACACTTCTGGTCAAGAAAGAGCAAGTGACCATTAAAGTTGGGGTATACTGTGACTGTATTTTAGGCCCTGTTTATATGAGACTGGGGCAACCGATGAAGTCTGACTGGGATGAAAATCAAGACCGATACTATCTTTCAATTTATTCCCCTTGCCCATCATTTTCTTACAGTGCTTTTGTGAGTATGCATTGTTCTGAAGCCAAGAGCACTGCCTAGATCAGTCTGAAATGTATTTGTGTTTACATTCACCCCACTCCAATTCATCGAGGCCTGAAGATAGTCAATTCAGCAAGCGGGATAGCTTCAGACCGGTCTGACCAATTTAATTTCGTCACAGCCTCATGTAGACATCTATTATAAATAATACTCTGGTCAAAATCAAATTTTCCCGGTTTGACTTCATCCCAGTCTAATGTAAACAAGGCCTTATTTTTAAATGACCTGTAGAACACTACTAAGGGCCTGTTTATATGGAAGCCGCCCGGCTGGCCCGCTTAGTGAGACAGGATGAATTTCTCTTGTGTTTACCGGGCTGTCTTGCTTAGCAGGCCAGGCCGGCTTCCATATAAACATATATGGGATCCAGGCCAGCTTGATAAGTGGCATGTATTCTGCCAAGAATAAATATTATCTTACTTGCTAGAATGATTAGGCAGTTAAAACAATAGCTAGCATTTTCCTATGAAAATATTTGTCTTAATTGTTTGTATGTCCAATTCACAAAGGAACTGTAGTGGCATGATAATATCTTGTTAAATAGTCACCCTACTCAATAGACCCTTCCAATGCTAGCAATGCTATAATAAAACACAATAGCTAGTGCAAGGGGTACAAACACAACAGAATTCCCTATATATAAATTTGCAAGGGGTGCAAACACAAGGGTGAAAATATTCAAATGGCATCTTTAACCTTGGAAGGGCCTATTGGCTGACCTGACTCCTTAATTTAGTTTCTATGATATGAATACAAATTGACCATCCAGCCTTGCATAAGCTTTGTTAAATGCATGAGCTTTGGTAATAAATAATGGTCTTTGTTTTTGATACCAGAAATAGAAAAATAAACAACATTTACAAATTGACATGAAGTTTATGTCACCTAGAAAGAAAGAGCTAAAACATAGATTATATACAATCCAAAGTTTTGAAAGTATTTAATCTTGATCAGAGATTGTCAGCATCATTCGTTACTGTCTGGGGGTGCAGTTGCTGCATCAGGGCAGTGAGACCGAGGATGACCTTTCATCGGTTGCTTGCACTTTTTACAGCATCTTGTTTTTTTTTGTTTTGGTTGTTGTTGTGCCTGCTTCTCTTTTGCCATCTCCTCAGTTTGTATTTCACCTGCAAATTTGAATTGGATTTAGTATATGTATTGGCAGGGTGTTAGTGCATTTTAATTAATAAGAGAAAATTGAATACCTGATGGGAACAATTCTGCTACTTTTCGTTTCCGAGCACTATTCCTTGTGATAGCATCGTCCCGAGGAGTTTTATTTGTGAATGTACTGTTTAACGGTTCAGGGACCTTTCTCTTGTACTTCTTCTTGATCTTGTCTAGGTCATCTTCAGAGGTATTAAACATAACCTCCCTCAGATCTTCTACATAGCCTATAAAGTAAAACATAAGAGAAATAACAAATTAGAGCATACTGTGTTTGAAAGGTATTGGATTAATTGTCATGTGACAAAAACAGATAGTCTGATTAGTCATTGTTTGATCAATGTTATTCAGTACAATATGTTCACAATTCAGACTTGAAAAAATTCTGGTTTCAAATTTGTAATTAGCCCATATGACCAAGATTACAAGATAATGCCTAAAGTAATGCCTTTACAAGTAAAATTGTCTAGTGTTACAGTTAGAGTAAAAAAGACAAAGTTGGGGGCTTTATGGGTTAACAAGACAGAAATTTTTACATCCAACATACCATATGTTGGCGGTACAGGGATATTTCGCACAACTTCCTCCCCAAATTTAAATTTTGGGTATGTCACGCTAACATAGTTCTTGCCATCTCTTGTTGTTTTTGTAGTCTGGTTCACATTCTCATTGAAGTGGAGGGTAGCAAGTATGTGCCTAAAGAGTAAAGATAAAAAAAAACAATACTAAATAACATTTCTACTTCAGGTTCAACTGAAAAGGCTATTTTCTAATTAGAGTATATTGTATTGGGGGGGGAGACATATTAGAAAAACATTACAGTACCTGCAATATGTCCCAAGCCATGAAAAGCAAATCATTTTTGGATGCCATTGATTCAGCGTGGAGTGAAATCCCTCCAATGAACTTGTTTGTGCATCAGGAGAGAGTTTCTTCAAACCGTTTAAAAAGGACTTCTTCATAATGATGCCCTGCAACTTGTCATAAGCCCTGGTTCCTACAATAGATATTCCCAAATGTCATTGTGCTACTGTCAGGGTCGTGCTGATTG